>JAODAL010042634.1:0-34602 GCA_025379985.1 Phyllomedusa bahiana | reverse complement strand
TATGGGGCCCCCCCCCCTTTTTTTTTTTTTTCTTTTTTGGGGGAAATTTATTTTCAATGCACACTTAGACTTTAGTCTTTTTTAGTTAACTCTTTTGAGGTTACATCGGTTAATATTTTTTGTCTTATATGTATAAATAACCCATAAAAAACGGCAGGCCCCCTGAAAAATTGCGCGAGTTTGGATTGGACCATTGTCCAGACCTGCGACATAGAAAAGGGGGAGGCCGTGGATCCCATTTTATTCGGCGTTTAGTGTGACTTGGGGTATGCCTTTGCATTTTCCGGAGTGTGAGGCGGGTACCGGCGCCGAATTTTCCGGTATAGCAGTACGGTCGGCAGGACGCTGAACCATGTGTTGGAAGATATGATCCTGCCCCAGGTGTGAGCAGGGTTGTCACTATGGTAATATTGTTTGTTTTTATGTGATTTGTCACTATGTTTAATCTCCATTGTGTTCATATGTTTTTTTGTTTGATTAATACCACATTGACATCCCTTGGTTAAAACGCAGGTGGAGGCCTTGTATTTTAAATATTTTGGCTTTTATACTTTGTGATTTGTGTGCTTGGAAAGGCCACAGTGTGTGGCTGAAATGTTTGCATTTTGTACTCCTTATGGAAAAAAAGAGTCCGTTTTAATCCTCTGGTGTGCCGTTCGCATTTTTCTTTTCCTGGCTATGTCATAAACCTTGTCCCCAGAAATTTTTAAAAGAGCTCCGGGGGTCTAGACTGTGTAAGGAAGGCTCGAGCTAAGTTGCATTCCGGTTCGCCCCTGCTTGTCCCGCTGGCTCGTTGCAGCATCAGTGGCCTCCCGTCAACCGTCTCATTGTTGAGGGCAAAACGCTGGAATTCACCTCCACTGTCCACAATTGTGGCGCGCGCAAAGCCATTTTCGCGTACGAAGGACACATGGGCCCGACAAAACAGGGTGCGGACCCCGGGGTGTTGAGCCCCCGAGATGGAGGCGGTGAAAAAGCTCTGCACCATCCTTGCCCGTTTTGAAAGAAGAACCAAAAAAGGTCAGTGCGGACAATGCCCCTTGTCAGCATGAGCATTGTGGTGATTTAGTTCTGGAACGATCGTTGGACACTCTGAAAAAAACGGTCCGCCCGCGTTTGGGGGGGGGATGGAACGATGGGACACGGGCCTTTCTCTCCCTTCAAATCCACAAGGCCCGACAGTTTCACAATTTCATCGTCTTCATAGGCAGTGGTTCGGGGTCCAGAGCTAGTGCAAGGTGGCGCATCAGCTCTCTGGGTGCATCATTTCAGGCACGGCTGGGCTGTGGTTTCTTTTGACTGCACGGTTGTGCGTAGGCAGCGGAGGGAGGAGGAGGACGGTGTCTAGACACCCGTTTGGTTACAGACGTCCCTGCTTGGAAAGAGGTTGGCAGAGAATTTGAGGCGGAGGAGGAAGATGAGGAAGATCAGTTTGCTTAGAGCCCCTCGACCAAGAGGATTGGGATATCTTGGCTCCAAATCTCTACTTGAGTGCTTGGATGATCCTTTTCTCCAACATGATCCTCGCATTAGGCAATCAAAATGAACAACAGTTACTGGGTGACCCACCCTCCTGGATCCCCCGGTACAAAACATAACTCAAGCACTTTCCTTCCACCCACACAAATAGAGAGTTAAAATGCAGGAAATGGAAGACCTTGCTGATTGATACAACGGGATACATTGTTGCGTCATGCTTCATGTTCCACTAATGTCACCGGTGGATCAACATCAGGACGTGACAGCAGAAGTGTGATAAGTGCCTAGCGGTCAAGCAATGCAGCAGCAGGCAAGGTGCAGAAGCCTAATGGGTGACCTCTGGCAATCTTTTTTTACCCACATCACCAATGCATGCAATGCAGGGCACAATTCCAACACACAGAGATCGCTTAAGATCATGGTGCACGGACTATCTGCGTCTCAACACCCGATGTTTTTGTATGTGTTCCGAACCCATAGAATTTCTGGGTATCCAAAATGGACGATTGGCACCGAGCTGGCTCGTCACGCCCATAGGGTTGTTGTCCTGCCAGCAGCCTGCTTCATATCTGAGGGACTTCGCACCAGATGTGAGGAGTCATTACAGACAAACGCATCGGCTTTCCACAGATAATGTGGAATCGTTTGACCTTTCATCATGATGAATCTGGCAATGGTTCTCTATGTGTTGTGGCCCCCAATTGCCGAGGTCACGATTAGTTGCGGTCTACTTCACATTCCTCTTCAAACGAAATGGTCGCTTTATAATGTTTTTTAAAATGATCATTTCTTACTGCAATTTTTTTTCTCTTTATCCAACAGTTCATTTTGTGGTTTTTGCTATGTGAGAGACTGTAAAAGACAAGCAAAGTTTCATGACAACTCCGTATTCCATTTACTCACTTATATTAAGAAGTATTCGCATTGTTCAATGGTTTTTGAGGTCATGTTGCTGTGAGGATACAGCTATATTATGGTCCTTTGGAACAAAATGTGGCTTTTATGTGGCATATTTCTCCCTCAAATTTATTAATAGTGGATGAGAAGTCATATTTTTAAATTTTTGGTGGTCATGTAGCTGTGAGATCAGCAATAATCATGGTCCTTTTGGAACAGAATGTGGCTTTTTAATGGCATTCTCCCTCACAAATTTTAATAGTGGCTGAGAAGTCATATTATAATTTTTGGGGGTCATGTAGCTGTGTGGTAAGCTATAATTTCGGTCCTTTGGAACGAAATGGGCTTTTAAGTGGCTATTTCTCCCTCCACAAATTTTTAATAGTGGGATGAAGAAGTCATTTTATAAATTTTTTTGGGTTCATGTAGCTGTGAGATACAGCAATTAATCATGGTCTCTTTGGACAGATATGTGCTTTTAAGTGGCCATTTCTCCTACACAATTTTTAATTGTGGCTGAGAAGTCATATTTATAATTTTTTGGGGTATGTAGCTGTGAGTTACAGCAATAATCATGGTCCTTTGGAACTGAAATGTGGGCTTCTAAGTGGCTGGATTTCTCCCTCACAATTTTTACAGTGCAGAGAAGTATTCTTTTATAAGTTTTTGGGTTCATGTGCTTTGAAAGCAGCAATACTACAGGTCGTATTATAAAAAAAATGTATAAACACACACACAATTTGGTTTTCTAAAGACACTTGTTATTCACAATTGTACAAAGTGGCTCAAGGGTCTATGCTTTGAATTTTGGGGGCCTTTTTGCTTTGTAATGCAGCGTATATACAGGTCCTCCTATTATAAAAAAATGTGTTTTTCTAACAGGACATTTGTTCTTCAACCAATTGTCAAAGGGCTCAAGGGTCATGCTTTGAATTTTTGGGGCATTTTGCTTGAAATGCAGCTATACTACTGGTCCTATTATAAAATAAATGTTGTTTTAACAGACATTGTTCTTCAACAATTGTCAAGAGTGGCTCAAGGGTGGATGGTGCGGTCAGGAATACTGGATAGGGTAGGACACTGTTATGGAACACATATTGCTAAAATGATTGTTTTTGCAAGATCTTTAACATAGCTATCTATCCCTGTTTGGGACAAGCCATTTTAATACAATTAAAAAAAGAGAACAAAGAAATGGTGGGATTCCATTTCCTATTTTAAAATGTGGTTTCTAGAATTAAAACTACTAAAAATATTTGCTGTTCAAAATAGATGTTAAAAAATTCCTATGAATTGGTGTTCAAGGGAGGTACAGGAAAAACTTGACATAGTAGGTTATTCAGAGGACATGGAGTATGGAGAATGGACAGAGAAACAAAGTACGAGACATTTCCTCAGCAAATTGAGTAAAATGAGGAAAATGAATGCACAAGAAAAGGGGCACCTGAGGTGTAACGAGGCAGAGTTATCCACCATATTTCCAAGTGAGCTCAATTGGTCCGCAATTCATACAGAGGGCAAGCGCTACCCAGGTTTGAATGTGTACTGAGGAAGCTGGGTTAGTTCTCACACTTCCGCTTCCGCACTCTGGACTTCAGAACGACAGTTTCGTTGCTGCGTCACAGGGCATTTTAACCTGCGTGTTAATAAGATGACGGACGCAAGGCATGGGATCTCACCTACCCACTGTAACTCAGGCCCTGGGTCATGCTTGTGGCACAGGAAGGTTTGTCAATGTCCAGTTCAAACTAATATGGTGGTTGAAAGACTCCTTTTTCCCGGCACTTTTAAATCTGGGGGTCAGACAGGTTTAATGGTCAATAATGTGGCCCTTGGACAGGGACTGTTTTATGTCAGTGAACTTAATTGGTGGTTGAAAGGACTCCTTTTTACGGCTCTTTTTTAATCTCGTGGTTCAGGACAGGTTAAAGGGTCATGCTGCGGTCCAGGACAGGGTGTCAATGTCCAGTTCACTAAAATGGTTGGTTGAAGGAAGTCCTTTTTCCGGCACTTTTTAATCTTGGGGGTGGGGAGTGTCAGGACAGGTTATAATGGTCTTGAACTGTGGCCCTGGAACCAGGGACTGTATATGTTCCAGTTCAAACTTACATGGTGGTTGAAAGACTCCTTTTTCGGGCACTTTTTTAATCTGTGGGTCAGGAAGGTTTAAGGGTAATGATGACAATCCAGGACCAGGGTTTGTCAGATGTCAGTTCAACTAAATGGTGGTTGAAAACTCTCCTTTTTCCGGCACTTTTTAATCTGTGGCGTCAGACAGGTTTTAAGGGTCATACTGCGGTCCTGGACAGGGTTTGTCATGTCCAGTTCAACTAAAATGGTGGTTGAAAGACTCCTTTTTCGGCCCTTTTTATCGTGGGTAAGAAGGTTTAAGGGTCATGCTGCGGTCCAGGACAGGGGTATGTCAACTGTCAGTTCAATAAAATGGTGGTTGAAAGATCCTTTTACCGGCATTTTTAATCTGTGGGTCATGCAGGTTTTTAGGTCATGCTGCGTTCCAGGACAGGGATATTCAATGTCCAGTTCAAGTATAATGATGGTTCAAATAATACTTCCTTCTGGCACTTTTTAATTTGTGGGTAATGCAGGTTTATGAGTCATGCTGTGGTTCTTCAAGGACAGGGATAGTGAATGGTGTGTGACTTTTTTTCGGTGGCTTTTATGCTAAGTGTTAGTGCCAAAGGATGTAGCAGTATCCATCTTGACTGTTGTGGCTGTTAATTCCAACTTCTGCAGCCTGTTTGGGTTGTAAGACATGAAGTGTTGTTGCTCTCCCATTGAACTTTATGTCTTCGCTATTAATCGACTGCCTCACTATCGAAAAACCTTTATTCAGATGGTGCCGACTATCGCCCGATGTCGATAGCCAACGTAATCGCTCAACACTAACCATAATCCCAAAAATTAGAAAAATGACCTCTCGACCACTGTTAAAAATTGTGAGGAAGAAATGCCAGTTAGAAACCACATTTCTGTACCAAAGGACCTGGATTATCAAATTGTTTTTCACAGCTCCATGACCATAAAACATTGACAGTGCTTAAAATTTTCACGAAGTAATGAGTAATTTGAATAAGGTTTGAAAAAGTTTTTTTTTTTTTATGAAACCGTGTACAATTGGTGTCTTTTACAGTCTCCTAACTGCAAAACCAGAAAAATGACCTTTTGGACACTCAGAATAAAAAATTGCAGTAAGAAATGATCATTTAATTTTGTAATTTTTCAAGTGGGACCATTTCTTTTTGAGGAGGAATGTGAAGTAGACCGAAAACTATCGGTTGATCTCGGCAATTGGGGCACAACATCATCAGAGATCCACGCTTTTGTTTCATATGATGAAAAGTCAAATGATCAACATTCTCAGGGAAGCCGGATGCGTTTGTCTGTAATCACTCTCCAGCTGTGCTGTTGGTTCCGACTCAACTTGACGCTGGCTGCTGGGCAGGGTATAACTCCTCTTTGGACATGAAGAGCAAGTTGGGCCCATTCATCCATTTTGGATATCCAGAAGTCGATTGGGTCCGGAACTATCCAAAACATCGGTGTGAGACGCAGTTAGTCTTGGACCATGATCTTAATGCCTGTCTCTGTGTGCTGTTTGTCCACTGCAAGTCAAGCATTGTTGTGGGGGTGGGGAAGGTTAATAAGGATGGCAGAGGTCACCCATTAGGTTTCTGCCACAATGCCTGCTGCTGCTGTACAGCTACTTGCACTCTTATGCTGTAACGTTGCTGACGTTGTTACCACCGAACATTAGAACGTGAAGCAGAACGAAAATAGATGTCTCTAGTTGATCTAATGAGCAAGGTCTCAAATTCCTGCATTCGACTGGACATTTTTTTGGGGTGGGGTGTAAGGATAGTGCTGAGTTGTCGCTTTATAACAGGGATCAAGGAGTAGTGGCCAAACAGTAACTGTTTGTTCATTTTTATGGCCTCCTTAATACGTGGAGAATGTTGGAGGTGGTATTGGAAAGTGTAGAATCCATGCATTAATGTGGAGAGATGTAGCCTGATTTTAAAAGATCGGGGTTTAGGGGCAATAAACACCACTTCCTCTCTTCCATCTCTGCCTCTAATCGTGCAATCTCTTTCAAGGAGGTACATCGTATCATCTGGTGTTCCTGGCCATGCATCTTACTCCTCCTCCTCTTCCTTCCTCCTCAGCATCAATACTGCCCTGACTTGCCTAGATGATGTACCCTGAGAGTGAGGCGGGCCCTACTCAGCCTGGGCCCCAAAACCACTCCTAATGTGGACCTATTAAGTTGTGGAAACTGTCGGGCCCTCTTGAATGTGATGGAGAGTATGGCTCTGTGTGCCGCATCTGTGTAAGCATACTCTCGTCGTGGTTGGGAAACCTGCTGTTTCTGAGTGTCCAAAACTTGATCCAGAAACTAATATCACAACGATGTCAGCTGACAAGTGTTTTGTCCTAACAACCATTTTGGTGGCTTCTTCTTAAACTCACTAGGATGGTTCCAGAGGTCTTACACCTGCTCCATCTGGTGGCTCATAACTTAGGTCCGCACGCTGCTCTGTCTGGCCATGCTTCACTTCATTACTGCATATTGGCATTACGCTTGCTGCCACATCGATGGGCATGTGGAGGTGGCAATTCCCAGCTGTGTTGCCACGTCAACAATTATGACGGGTTGATGGGGAGACCAATGATGAACGCTGTAATTCAGCCAAGCTGGGTGTGAAGCAGGGTGCGAATTACGGAACTGTGTGCTTAGTCCTTGAGCCTTCTCCGCAGGCAGTCAAAGACCAGCATAGCGCTTAGATATTTCTGGGACGATAAAGTTGATGACGTGTGCCAGGCAAGGGTTGTGCTCCAGGGCACTACGATCTTAAGGGCAGCAGGAGATATAGTACAATTTTGCAACTCACCATTTGCCTTGAGCACCAGTTCTTGAAAAGATGCTCGGTGATGTTTTGTGTGCAGATGCGTCAGCTTTATGTACTGTGGTTTCTAATAAAGGAAGATTTTTTGGGCTAATTTCGCCTATGGATGGTCTGGTGCATTATTTCCTTATGGAATGGTGAATTTGGATTTCGGTGCTGACCCAACACTTTTTTCTTTGGACTATTATGGAGCCCGGGGATCGTGCACGAGGGGTGAACGCAGTGGGTGAGAATTTACAAAACCCTTATCCAGAGAATGTATCCACTTTTGAATTTCGTAACAGTACTTATTTATATACAGAAGAAGATGTTCAAAGATTATTGAATAATGCCAAATGTGATGTATCATTTTTAAGTTTGCCATCGGTTGATATATTAAAGAGGAAGTATGAACAAGATAGCAAAAAGTTGATTACGGTTGAATTACATCTTAATACCCTGATGGAGTATTATCGGGTTCAACGTATTCCTAGGGGTTTACGTCCAAACTTACGTCCAACTTTTTACTTACATGATGAAGACTTTTGTAAAAAGTTTGAAAGTATTAGCAACAAATATGCTTTTGAGATTATTTTGTTGAATATCGAGTTTCTTCAGAGGGAATTAACTATTTTGAAATCTGGAATCTCTAATTATAAAGCACAGATTAAGACTTTACTTACTTCTAATGATTTTGAATCCTTTAAAAAAAAGTTAGGACAGAGATTGATGAGACATAGAGTTGAGATTGAGAGGATGATGAGAGATAAATGGCATAGGGATTTTGAGGATTATCAAAACGGCAGAGTTTACAATTGGCAAGGTCAACAAAGTCAACATACCCATTCTAGGAAGAGGTTTTAGAGATTTGGATGTCCTAAATTTGGCTATACTACTGTGGACTCTGATTCTACGGATGAATCTACTAGGTCTGATTTTTTAGAAGTACGCAATCAGGAAAGAGGAGAAAATGCAGGAGGGGTGGTCGGAAACACAGGAGAGCACAGAAGAAGATATTAGAAAGGGAAATCCAACAAGTAGAGAGATGATCGCTTGAGAACCATTACCAGGGGGAATCCACAGAAATAATGGATGAGGTGAACCTCGTTGTTAACATTTCGTCAGTGACCCTTTCAGATCTGGAGATCAAAGTGTTGAGTAAGTGTTTATCATTTAGTCCTACGCCAACTTTTGACTGGTTTCAATTTGAGGTAGGCCTTCAGAATTTTTTCAGAACATTACGTTTGAAAGCTTTTTTTAACGATAAACAATCGGGTGATAGTGTTGTTGAACAGTCTTCTGATAATATGGTCTGATTTAGAGATCTTGGTCTGAGAGTCAAAAGTGACTTTTCACCTCCACAAACGAACCATATTGTAGAGACATATATTAAATTGACAACGGATAGGATGAGAATGTTGAAAGATCAGGAAATTCAGGGACGGTCTAATTTATCAGGTAGAGAGAAGGGTGCTTTGGATAGGTTAATAATCCACTGATTGTTGTTAAGCCAGCCGACAAGGGGTGGGGGGGGACAGTCGTGGTTATGGATAGGGTCAAATATCATTTTGAAATAAGTCGACAATTAGGTGACCATGAGGTTTATGTTCAATTGAGTCGAGATCCCAAATTTCAAATCATGAAGGAGATTAATGAGGGGGTGGATAGGACTATATGTGAAAACATTATAGATGCTAAGTTGGGAAATTTTCTCAAGGTGACATCTCCAATTACCCCGGTTATATATGTCCTTCCTAAAATCCATAAAAGTTTGATTAATCCACCAGGGAGACCCATTGTATCGGGTCGGGGCTCTATTTTTAGTAACATTGCTACTTTTTTAGATAAAGTGTTAAGATCCTTTTCCACGGCTGCTCCCTCCTACATTCGGGACACATCTGATTTTTTGGATAAATTACGTGATATCATTCTACCAGAAAAGTGTATCTTGGTGTCTTCTGATGTAGTGTCCCTATATACATCTATAGAGCATACAGCTGGCTTGTTGGCAGTGCCAAGGGCGCTGGAAGGCGCAGGATGTGACTCGAATTATGCGCACTTTATCCTCACCCTTTTGGAGATTGTCCTCATGAGGAATTATTTCTTTTTTGGGGACAAATTTTTTCTCCAGAAGAGGGGAACAGCGATGGGGTCCAATGTGGCCCCTACTTATGCGAACATCTTTATGGCAGCTGTTGAGGAGGAGTGTATGTACCATTCTGGGTTTTCGGATCACATCCTGCGCTGGTGGCGCTATATTGATGATGTTTTCCTTATATGGACAGGTCCTCTGGATGAATTGGAACTTTTTCATCAGTTCCTTAATCAATGTAGACCGGGTTTACAATTTACTAAGGTGTTTTCTAAGACTTCTTTGCAATTCCTGGATACTACGGTATATGTGAAGGGAGTAAGATTGGAGACTGATTTATTTGTGAAAGAGACAGACAGGAATAACCTGTTACTTTACGACAGTTTTCACCCGAAACATATGTTCGACTCACTCCCATGGAGTCAGTTGTTGAGAGTCAGGAGAATAGTTTCTGATGAATCCAAGGTGGAGGAGAAAGTTGACGAGATGTGTGATAAGTTCATAAAGAGAGGTTATGCAAAGAAACTGTTGAAAAGACAAGGAACGGTTGAAACATGTGGATGATGTTTTGACAACACGGTTGAAAAATCAGAATCAGCGGATTCCATTTGTGTCTATTTAAATCATTTAATTCAAAAAAGCGAAAAACTGGGGAAAAATTTTGGTATATTCTTCAAGAGGGTTCCCTGATTTTGGGTTTTTCTGAAGCTCCATGATGGCCATAAAAGATGTAATAACTTGAGGGATAAGTTGGTTTTTAAAACAGATCTGCCAAAATTATCTGGTATGAGACAGACATTCCGGCCCCCCCCGGATGGGTAACTTTCCATGTTTGAATTGAAAAAAATTGCATTAAAAAGGTCTGGGTGATTTTTTTCACCTCCCCCCTCAGGTAAACCCATTAAGATCAAGGTAATTTTGGGGTCGACTACCTTGCTATTATAGATTCCCGTCCCTTGCAGTAAGTATATGTTGGTGAAAAACAATGGAAGGAGGGAGAGAATTAATAAACATAAAAAGGGACTATACGTCGAAAAATGCTAGATTTTCCCGTAGCCCCAAATTTTTATTGAAACAATCCTCTTCCCGTTGAGATTTAGGGTGATAGATTATTTAATCCTCTTAGGCGGGGGGGGACCGTGGAAACTATTTCTGAAAAAAAAGAATTTAATGGATTTTTTGGGTTTCCCAAACCTTACACCTTTGGGTTTAATCTTTGGGTTCAATACAAATAAGATTTGAGCTAAGTATCTTCTGTATTAATTTTGTATCTATTGTTGTTTTTAAATGTTTTTAATTGTATCACTTTTTTCACGTTATTAATATTTATTATTTTTTTTAGGGAGAAGATAATGAGTGGGACCATTTAAGTTTGTTTACGAAGGATGTTATTATACTGAGGTCGAGTGATATAGTTCAACATTATTATATTGTGACCGAGTGATATAGCCTTTTTTTTACACCCAAGCAGTTAAATAACATTTTTTTTTGTTAAGGGGAAAATTAAGGTGCTGTAGGGGGACCAGGACATCACATTGATACTGAACACTCCCACTTTTTCCCAAAACAAGTGTGTTACTTGTGGTGGATAGTGTACTTTGGGTAGGGATCATTGTCATGTTTCATGACACTGACCCCCGTTATCTGGAAGTTATTGGGTGTTTGTCTCTGAGATCCCGGGAATGCTCCATGCAACAAAACTCTTTTTGATTTTTCTGCTTTTTTGGCGTGTCCGTCATTAACAAAAAATTTGAGTCACTTGGCCCTTTGAAATTTTCGTGTATACGGGGGATCAGGCTGGCATTGAGGCTGAAGCTGAAAGTGCTCTGAGTGCGTGCCCGGAAAAACTTGGATGTTAGATTGGTGACGCTGTGTCTCGCAACAAGCCTTCGGATGGTCCCGCTCTAAAGTGTAAGTTATAATATGCATTTTTATTAGGTGATGTTGAATATTACAATATATAACCTGTTTATGATTGGGTGAACACTGTGGGAAGTTGTGATTCGATTGGATAATGCATTTTTTTGATGTCTATATGATTCACCTATATAATGTGGCACATTTGGCTTGTTGATTATGCTTGAAAAAGGCTCGGTGTATTTTTGAGCCGAAACGTCGCACTTTATGTACTGTGGTTTCTAATAAAGGAAGATTTTTATGCTGACATCCCTACATCATATTTTTTGGCACCAGGTTCTTGTCACCCAGCCATTGCTCAGTCTCGTGGTGCATTGCCTTCCACAGCTCTTGACCTGTGTGTTGACGGTCTCCGAGACATATTAATTTCAACACGGCCTGGTTTCTCTTGGCACATGATGCTACCCGTGGACTTTGGTCGACAGAACCCTGCACCATCCCTGCGGTTTTGAAGAGCGTGCGCCGAATCTGAGAGCCACCGTTATCACCAGAGACATCCACCCAACTCACCCAGTGAGCTGTCACAGAGATGTAGTGGCCTTGACTGTGCTTACTAGTCCAGGTATCAGTGGTCAGATAGTCTTTGGTGTACACAGATGCAGCCAACGCGCTGGAGATTTTAGATTTTACGTGGCTGGACAGGGCAGGGACGGCTTTTTGGACAAAGAAATGCCTGCTCGCCATCTGGTATTGGAGACAGGCAAGGGCCATGATGTGGCGGAACCCATATGTGTCCACCAGGCGGAAAGGCAACATTTCCAAGGCCAAAAGCCTGGCAATGCCGACATTCAGGCTTTTGGATTTGGGATGGTTTGGGTTAAAGTGTTTCTTCTGCTCCCACATCTGGTACACGGAAAGCTGGCTGCTAGACTGGCCGCTGTACGGTGTGCAGGCCAAGTTGGTGGAAGGAGAAGGGGTAGGTTGTGTCTCTGGTGGTGCTGGTGGTGCTCGGGCGATGGTGTAAGGCACTTGGGCTGATCCTTGCTCATTTCGCTGAGGGACATGGGCAGCAGAAGAACTCTTGGTCTTGGAAGTGGTGGAGGAGGAGGCGAAGACAGAGGGTGTGACACTCGTTGGAAGCCCAGGACCAGTGTGGCCTTTTTTCTCCTAGTGATCCCTACATTTTAACTCATGCTTTCGCTGCATGTGACTAGTCATGTTCATGGTGGTTAACCACTTTAGATTCCTCCCTCGACTGATGTGTTGACGGCAAATACAGTATATGACGTTGCTGGGCGAATCTGAGGCTTGATCAAAAAAGGCCCAGGCTTCACATGTCCTGGACTTTTTCAACGGCGATAAGCTAGTGGCAATTTTTCCTCTGCTACCACTGACCACAGCTGGTGGATTAATGTCAGCAGACTTGTGTGACCGCCCCCTACCTTTTTGAGGCTGCACCCATACTAGCACTACCCCATCATCTTCCTCCTCGTCCACCGATTAGGCGCTTGCAAGAAAATTCTGCTGAAAAGACCAAGTTGGATCTGCAAAGTCATTATCAACATCATCATCATCGTCATCACAGGTGACTTCCTCGTCCTTACAGTCTACATCCAGAAGCTGAGGGCTAGAAGCCATAGGCACGGCAAGGCGTTGCCGATCGCTCGGGATTTGTGCTGACTGATCGCCTTCCTTCTCCTTTGACGGCATCAGCGGTTGGGCATCAAAGCAGACAAAATCATCCTCTTTGGCCTCTTGATCTTTTGAAATGCCTTCTGACCCCGACCACATTGTGTCATCAAAGAGCTCTTCAGAACATAAATTATCCAAAGTGGTTGGTACATAGTTTGATATTTGGGCTGCCTTTGCTTCAGGTTGGACGGATGCTGACGATGAGGATGATGACGACATTTGTGGCCGTAACTGAGAGGATGATGAGGTAAAACCGCTGGATGAAGGTTAAGTTAACCAATGAAGAACAGATTGGCGACGCTCTTCATTACTGAGATTTAGAGGTAACAGACCCAGCGAAGACAGACCTGACGGTCCTGCAACTGACGATGTGCTCGCTTGCGTGTTGCCCGCAACAATGGAAGGAGCGCCTTCTCTCTTACCTCTAGCTCCACGTCCAACCCCCATCTTTGCTCGCTTACCACATGTAGTTCTCTCCATGTTCAGAAAGATAAATATTAAAATGGTCTGGAAGATTTTTTTTTAATTATCTCTTATTGAAAAACTGTACTGCAATGACAGCAAATCACAGGTGTTCTGAAATCCCTCTAATTTCCAATTGCCATCTAGGATTAGAAACAGAATTGTTTCTATCGAATAGCTGTGAAATGTAGTCTTGTGGAAGAACTGTAACACCAACTCAACACTGTGGTTCCTTCAGTCTCTGAGATGTACAACCGCCGAGTAGGACTATTTCCTACAGATTTTCTAAGAACTGCAGTCTTTTATGACAACTGACAACCAGTTGTAGAAATAGAATTTTTTTATACGTAATATGGAATAAATGTAGCCTTTTCCAAAAAATGACAACCAGGCATAAAAAAATCAAATTTTTCTACAAATGATCTAATAACTGCAGTCTTTTCAGACAACTGACAATCACGGATAGAAATAGAAATTGTTTCTACAGAATATGGTTAAATTGGTATTTTTCCCACAACTGAGAAACAGGAGAAAAATAGGATAATTTTCTACAAATTATCTAGCAACTGTGGTCTTTTCAGACAACTGACAATCACAGATATAAATAGAATTTTTTGTTACAGAATATGGATTAAATGTGGTATTTTTCCCACAGCTGAGAACCAGGAGTACAAATAGGATACTTTTCTACAAATTATCTAACAACTTCGGTCTTTTCAGACAACTGACAATCACGGATAGAAACAGAAATTTTTTATAAAGAATATGGAATACATTTTGAATTTTCTCCAACAACTGAGAAACAGTAGTACAAATAGAATACACTCTATAGAACAGGGACTTCTTAGGAGAGATGAACGTAGCTGTCTATGATGCAGTTCACCCCACAACAACGGACACCCCCCCCCCCTCCTATGACACTGGTGGCAGGCAAAGCAAAAAGAATAGGGTTTTAATTTCCCCAAAGTTGGGGGAGACAATATAATTAAAAAAAGGGCAGAACACCACCCCAAAAAGGGAAGTGAACACCATAAACTTCAGCCCTGTGAGGTTTGGCAACACAAAATTTAAAAAATTGGGTGCAAAGTCACGGGGCTTAAAAAGGAAAAAAAGAGCCACAAAAAAAAAAAATCACGGGAAACCAAATTCACGTCCCTGTCTTGTCCCACACCCCTGACCCTTAAACCCCCTGCCCCAAAAATTTAAAAATTACCGGAAAAAGGTTTCTTCAACCCCCCTTTTTTATTTTCACTGGACAAAACCCTATCCCTGTCCGGGGGCCACACAAGACCCCAAACCCCAGACCCCAGTTTTAAAAGTGCTAAAAAGGGAGTCTTTGAACCACCTTTTTAATTTTTAATTTGGCCCTTTGACTTTACCTTTTCTGGACCACAAAAGACCAAAAAACCCTGCCCTACCCACAAATTAAAATGTCCTTAAAAAAAGGGAGTTTTTTTAAAACCACCTTTTTATTGAATTTGGAAAAAGACTATACCTGCCTGGGTAACCTACAACTTTTAAAGTCTTCCCCGGGAACCCCCTTTGGGTAACAATTCAGGAAAAATTTGTATAAGCTATTTTGTACATGAATTTCCCTTAAATTTAATTCTAGAAAAACACTTTTTAAAAAATGGGATGGAATCCCACCCCCACCTTTGTTTTTTTTTTTTTAAATTTTTTTTTTTGGGTTGTCTAAACACGGGAAAATTGCTAGCTTTTTTAAAAAATCTTCCCAAAAAAAAATCTTTTTTGGCAATATTTTTCCCCATTAACAGGCCCTTTCCTATTGCTGTTTTTGGGACAGCCCCAATTCCCCCTTGACCACTTTTGAAAATTTGAAGAACAAAGCTGTTAAAAAACCCAAACTTTTTTAAAATGGGAAACCTGTAGCCCTAGCTGCTTTTTTCCACGAAAAATGTCCTCAAAAATTAAAAACCATCCCTTGGCCATTTTTTGCCCAATTGTGAAAACAAAACGGGGCCGCACCACGTGCAATACAGCTATTTAAAACTATTTGGATAAAAACGGTTTTTTTTGCCCCTACAATACCCTGCGGTGACTACAAAATTGCTGATTCAACTTTAAGGTGCAAGGTGGCCATGAACAAACGGGCCCTCCCCCAAAGTAAAAACCTGTTTAAAATTTGTGTAGGGAAATAAAGGCGTTTTTTGCACCTAAAATACCCCCTGGGTGACAAAAAAAATTGCTGTTTAAAAATTAAGTGCAAGGGGGCTCTTTGAACAAAGTGGACTGCCCCAAATAAAACAGAAATTTAAAAATTGTGTACGGAAAAAAAATTTTTTTTTGCACCTAAAAATCCACCTGGGGTTATAAAAAATTTGCGTACCAAAATATAATTGCAAGGTTCCCTAAGAAAAAAAACGGGGCCGCACCAAATAAAAAAAACACCATTTAAAAAATTATAGGGATAAAAAACTTGTTTTGCACCTACAAAACCCCTGCAGTTACTAGAAAAGATCTGTATCCTAATATAATACAGGGCACAACATCCCAATAATTTTTCCCCCAAAAAAAAACGCCAAAAAAACTGTTAATCAAAACCCATTGCAATGCGGGGTCAAATCACAGCTGGGCCACAGTATCCACTCCCCTTTTCAAAAGCCCCGCCAGCCGTCTGTCTGTCTGTGAAACCCAGGGGGACTGACAGTAGCTCACCCCTCCTCCCTTTTCGCTTCATTTTCCCAACCATGACATTGCAAAATAAGTGATAAAAACTGGGCCCGAGCTACTCCGGCAGGGGGTGATCGGCATGACCCGCGATAATATACCGTGTCCCATGTCCAATCGTGCGCAGCCTAGCTATGCCAAGGTCGTTAAGGGGTTAAAATACAAGTATAAAGTCCAAATTGAGCATATTAGGTGACATGTATGAATCCTGCCGCGGACAGGACTGTTCTAAATAACTTTAAGGCAGTGCAGAATGTATGAACATGTTCTTCTGCAGTTCATATATACAGACATATTGTAGTGCCAATACAAGACTGGCAAGGCAGGCCATCTTTAACCTGGTCTGGCTTTTCTAACTGTTCTGCGCCTAGATTTTGCACCAAAGATTCATAAATGTGTCTAGTTCTACAAAAGTGGTGCAACATGCCCCGAGAATGCCCCAAATCTTTGTCGCATTAAAAAGTTTCTTGGGCGCATTACAGAGGCACTTATTGAGCCAACGTTTGGAGTGCGCCTGTTCGTACGTTCTTTTTGGCTCAAAGTACACCAGAAAACTTGTGCAGCCCCATTCATACATGTCGCCCATTGAGTACACTTACATGTTTCAGACTTAAAGGCTGTGAACAAGGACCCTTGTGTCTGAAGCATATAAGCATACTCCAAATCCTCAGTTTGGACTTTATACTTCCATTTTAATTCATTACAAATAACATTTTGTTTTATGGAAGTGAAAAACCCTTCTACTGTTTGGACTTCCTGTTGGTGGTTAATGTCATCCATGCACTCAACACAGAGGAGCTGTGAGCCATAGATGGAATGCAATTGCTAATGAGCACCTCTTTCCTTACATTATTCATCTTCTGGAATCCACTTTATGTCCGCATGGTAGTCTGTCTGGATGACATCCTGGTGTTCTCTGATCTGGAGATTCATTGAAAACACGTCCAGCTTGTTCTCTCCTGTCTGTCTTTTGAATACTCTTGACTGCCATTCTTTGGATACATTGTTTTCTGACCAAAACCTGTCTAGGGACCCAGAGAAACAGTATGTCATGCTCAACGGCCTCATCCATTAGTTCTCCGTACCAATTAATGTTTCCTTGGATTTGCCAACTATTGCCAGTAATTTATTTCACATTTCTCCAATTTGATGGCTCCCATGGACACCCAACCTAAAATTTTTGCCTTGGAAGCTGAGGATGCCTTCCCCCAATTCAAGAGAGCTTTTATGACTGTGTGTCTGTGCTACATCAACTGGATCCTGATAATCCCTTTTTCCTTGAGGTCAACACATCCTCCATAGAAGATGCGGCAATTCTGTCCCCAAGGGAATAATAAGGACAAGAGTATTACTTGCATACTTTTTCCTGAGGCCTTTTCACCTGCTGAGAGAAACTATTATTTAGGGGACCATGAATTATTGGGCTTTAAATTGGCTCTGGAGAAATGATAGGTTCTTCTGAAAGGACCACGAAACCTGGGGACCAATTATATGGATCACAAGAACCTGCTCTATCTACATAAGGCGCAGTGTTTTAATCCTTAACAGTTACCCCATTTTGGCAGTAACATTGATAAAACTGTCATAGGTTTTATTTAGTAAGGCTGTGTTTTTGTTGCATTTTTGCTGTGATTCTGAACTGCATCAAAAACACATGAAAACATGCAGGTGTTTTTTAAAAATAAAAGTTCTAGCCCCACTACCCCTGAAAAAGTCACACGTGCAGTGACTAACATATCAGGGGGACTGTAGTTTTCAACTTTAAGAGCTTTCGGGAGTCTAATAGAATGGTCTACAGCAGGGCCGGGACAAGCCATTTTGGTGCCCTAGGCCTTAGTATATATAGGCAAAATTATTCACAATTCTTCACTCGTAACATTATAAACACATTATAGATTTTTTTATCCAGACAGGTAATAAATTAACATAACAATATTAATATCCAAAATCTAAACTGTTCAGCAACATAGGTATTTTTTTCTTAAAGGGGAATTGCCACTCATTTCATACCTCTTGTATGTGATTTGTTTGAATTGCATATCATGTGACCCAGCAGGATCACATCACCAGGCCTTAACCCACAGTGTGCTCATTCTAGTCAAATAAAGTTTTGTTTAGTAAAAAGCTGTGAGTAGCTAAAATGTCTCAGTGGTAAAGTTTTTTTCCTCACTCTACAAAGGGTTCAAATCTTGCCCAGGGGAAACCAAACCTGTGGATTGTTTTTTCCTCTTTATCAGTGCACAGACTTCATTGAGGTTTCTTTTTTATTTATTTTATTTATATATATATATATATATATATATATACACACTCACGGTTCTGTAGATATCGCATAGAGTTGAATTCCCAATGTGCTTCAAAAGGAAAGAACCTTAGGACCATACATGGTGATATACTCCCTCTACGATCCTATCCAGGCAGAGCACCCATTCCAAAAGGGATGACCCTACCTCTCGATGGCTCGCCCAAAAAGACCACGGTACCACAGTCCAAATGGCATTAATGAACTCTTGTCAAAAAGACACTTGATAAATGTATCGTCATAGATGGTGGAAAAAGAATAAATCAATGTTCAGCAGTTGTCCCGACGCGTTTCCCCAAAAATTGGTTCATCACAGAACTGAGATGAAGAAAAAATATACAGTTCCTTAATGTATGAACAAAATGGATGATGGCCACCGTTCATAGGGTCATAGAATGATGAACCTATGTACATATCTACCTACTAGGGGCTCCTATATACATATATACTTGGGACTCCTATATACCTAACTACCTACTGGTGGCTCCTATATACCTATCTACCTACTGGGGCCCAAATATAGCTACTTACCTATTGGGGCCCCTATAAAGCTAACTACCTACTGGGTGGCCCTATATAGCTAACTACCTACTAGGGAGCCCTAAATAGCTACTTATCCACTAGGGGGCCCCTATGTGGCTACCAGGGGCTCTATATGCCTACATACATACTGGGGGCCCTATATAGTTACCTACATACTGGGTGGGCTATATACCTACTGTGGGCCTCTATATATTTGCCGACCAATTGGTGGCCCCTATATACCTTCCTACCAGGTGGGCCTATATACCAACTATCTACTGGGGGCCCTATGTACTTATCTACATACAGGGGACCTCTATATACTTACCAACATACTTTTGGCCTTTTATGCTTACCCACATGGAACTCTAAATACAGTACCTACCTAGTAGGGGCCCTATATACCTACCTGTTAGAGGGGGTCCTATATACCTACCTACTTTGAGCCCTATATGACTACCTACATACTAGTGCCCTATAAACCTACCTACCAGGGCCCCTACCTACCTAACTACCAGGGCAACTAGGGAGTTACTGTATTACTACCATTTGGGATACTTTGGATGGGGAGTTTGCACATGTGGGGGCACTGGTGGGAAGATGATAGAAAAGTCTCAGGTGTTTGTGGTGGGAATTCTGCAAGGTGAGTCGTGACCAGGAATAGTCGTCATGGTGGCCTGGACCGAATAATGAAGAAAAGGGAAAGTGAACACCTCTTCAGAGCAAATGTTACATGTGAGTCCATGGGTGTAACTGCACTGCAATCACATATTTTTGCAGATCCTGTGTACTACTGCTATCTACCACTATTTAGTCACTAGATGGTGGAAATATTGGTCTTGGTGTAACGGCTTATATTCTGTAACAGTATGGTGGTATTACTCAGTCACTTTATGGTGGTGATATGTGGTTAGGATGTGAGGTATTATTTTTTTTTGTATATTGTTGTTATTGGCATGTTGGTATTGGTATGATTTGATGAGTAATATTTTGGGGGTTTTAGTCTTTATATGTTAGTGGTATGTGGCAGTATTATTTGGTCTTTGTATATTGTTGTTATGTTTACAATACTGATATTGGTATACTGATTTGGTCAGTAATATTATGGTTTATATTAGTCACTATATGATAGTGATATTTGGCGGTATTATTTGGTCTTTGTATATGGTTGTTATATGGAATTATTGGTCTTGGTATACTGGTTTGGTTAATAACATTATGGTGGTGTGACTATATGGTAGTGATAAGTGGTGGTAATATTTGGTCTTTGCATACTGCTTGGTCAGTAACATTATAGTGGTGTTAGTTATTACATAGTGGTGACACGTGGTGATCATGTGGCGGTATTTGTTGACCCTTGTTTACATACTGACCTGAAAAATAAAGATAAGCTTTACGGTGTAAAATCCAACAAAATAAACAGAAAAACAGTTACTTGATTGTATTTATCTTCTTGTTCACCCCACAAAGATTTTGTTGCACTTTTTCTGGTGGGAAAAGAAGTGCAGACATCTGGAAGGAATTCAGATTTTGCTGAATAGTTGGTGGGTGCTATGTTGCATCTTCAAAGCCCCCAAAGTGCCAGTATAGGTATCGGCACAATTAAGATAATACTAAATCTATATAGCTTTTTATGTTTTAGTTGTTACATAGTAAAATGTTTTTTTTTCAGTTTTTTTTTTTTAAGTGTTTTTTGTTGCCATATTCTGTAACCATAACTTTTTTTTGTGTGTGTGTATGTATGCAGAGCTTGTTTTTCTGAGGTCAAGTTAAAGGAGTTGTCTAACCCAGCTAGATTCAGACTGGGTTTAGGGATTCGCATGGCAGGTTTAGTGATTGGCATATCAGCTCTGTAATTCCTAGCTGATCATGTTACAGTTGTAACGGCTGGGTGGTGGACCCACTGGACCACCGCAAGCGATGATAGCTAAGCCACGCCAGGGAACGGAATCTAAGTAGCCCCCGGTTTTCACCAGAGCCCGCCGCAAAGCAGGATGAACTTGCTGCGGCGTGAGGCTACCAGGTCGTCCCCCCTGACGTGACTTGCTTGTGATGGCGGCCGAGGTGCAGCGTGGTATAGAGTTGTAGTCCGAGAATCGTAGTCGTGGGCAGGCAGAAGGTCAGGGCAGGCGGCAATGGTTCGTGGTCGTGTACAGGCAGGAAGGTCAGGGCAGGCAGCAGAGGTTCGGAGTCGAGAAACGTAGCAAGAGGTCTGGTACACGGTTAGGCGAGAATACACTTAGGAAACGCTTTTGCTAAGGCACGAGGCAACTTTGACCCAGAAAGGGGTGATTGTGGGATGCCCTTAATAGGGGAAGCGCCGGGCAATTACCCAAATTGGGGGGCGCTGCCCCTTTAAAACCCCTCGATACGAGCGCCCCGGGCGCCTTGGGAAACACGGACACCCCGCCCCCTGGGCCGGCAGAGGGCGCGGGCGGCAAAGAGCGGGGTCAGGTGAGTCCCCGGAAAGGCGGGGCCCCCCGGCTCACCCCCAGGGCCCAAAGCGGGGGCCCCCGGGACCCCCAAGACCCGGGGGTTTACCCTCTCCACCTCCCCCATTTTCTGGGGAGATATGCAGAAGAGAAATTGTTTGTTTTGCAATGGGGAAACACAGGGCCCCGCCAAAAATTAGAGAAAAATTGGACGCCTGGGTGGGAACGTTGTGGGGGGAAGACCATGCAGACGAAAGAGGGAAAAGGAAAAGTATCCTCCAATTGGGGAGCGAAGGGGGGACCAAAGGGGCACAATGTGGGCATTTTAAAAATTTCGGTCATTTGCCCCCCCCAGAGGGCCCGATTTTTTCCCGAAGAAGGGAAACCAAAAAAAGTCCTTTGGGAAGTGGTCCATGGAGACTTGGAACGGCAGGGGGGACTAAGAGCCCAAGGGCCTATGGTGAGGGCCCTTGTTTGGGGCACTTTTTGGGGCAAGAAAAAAAAACAAAAGTCCTTGATGTCTTGGGCAGGGTTGGTACCATTTAGTGCCGCAAGATGGGACGTGGGATTTCCGTCCCGGGGGTGGCCGGCCAAAAGGGAGAGCTATGCCCCCAACCCGAATCCCCTTTGAGGTGGGACGAAACTTTGGTTTGTGGGGGAACTTTTCCGGAGACCCAAAAGGAGCCACATGAATCACCCCTTCAGGACTTATAAATGTGCTATGACCCCGGGTTTCCCCCGGTGATTTTCGAGCAGGGGAAGGGCTTTCCGACTTTATTTTTTCTCGGCCGGTCGGAAGTGTACCCTTGAAATCAAAGGCGAGAAAACAGAGACCCCCGGGGCCTGCCGGGGGTTCAAACCCCCTGGGGCTGTTTTGGGGTATTGGGTTTTTTAATGGTCTGTAAAGGGACGGTCAAACGGTGCCGACTCCCCCAACAGATGTCCCCACTTTCCAGGGCCAATTTTTTTGGGCCAACAGCCCCCGGTTTCCCCAAAAGGCGTAATTACTTTCCCCTGCCGAGGAGAAGGCCCTTTGAAAAAAAAACACAGGTGCCCGGTCTCCCTTTTAACCCCCTTCTGGGTCAGGACAGCCCCGGCTCCCACGGAAGGGGGCATCCCCTTAGGGGGAAGGGTTCTTTCGGGTTTCAGGCCGGCCCAAAAATAGGTGGGGGGAAAATTTCCTGTTTTAGACGGAAAATGCTTTTTCGGCCGACGGGGGGCCACATCTCGGTTAGCTTTTCTTACGGGGGAGCCACAAAGGGAGCCCCCACTGGGAAAAAGGGGGGAATGAACTCCCGGTAGAAAAGTTGGCAAAACCCTGGGAAAGGGAAAAAATCCCCCCGGGGGGCCCGACAGGTCTTTGGCCACGCTGGATCGGGGAGAGTTTTAGCGGGACCATCTGCAGCCCCTCGATGGAAACTATGTACCCAAAGGGAAAAGGAAGGCGGCCGGGGGGAAACCGCACTTTTTCCATTTGGCATAAAAGTCGATTGCCCCGCAGGCGCGAAAACCCTGGCGAACTTGAAACCCGATGGGCCCCTGGATGTTGGGGGGAAAAAAATCGGGAAATGTCGCCAAGTATAAAAAGAGGGGAATTTGTACAGCAAGTCCCCCAAAAACACGTAGTTGACAAAACCCCTTTGAAATCGGCGGGGCATTGCCATACCCCGAATGGCTTTCACGAGTTTCCCTCAAAATGCCCGTCCCGTTTTTTTGAACCCGTTTTCCACTCATCCCCCTTCGTGTTATTCTGATGGGGGTTATAGGCTCCTCGAAGGTCAAATTTAAAAAGAAAAAACCCCCCTTTTTGGGGGCCCTCCACGGAGGCATCAAAATAGCTCAGAGTTTAAGGGGGGAAAGAGGGAAACCCGGTTCTTCCCCGGGGAACTTGTTTGGGCCCTCGGGAAGCCCAAAACAGGGGCGAAGTGAACGGTCTTTTTTCTGGACGAAGAAGAAAACCGCCCCGGCGGGCGAGGAAGCTTGCTATAAAACCGTTTCGAAAAATTCTCCTGGATATACCCGACATGGCCGGGGCCCCGGGGCACAGACGAGGGTAGACCCTCCCCTGAGGGGGGACGGGGTTCCCGGAAGGGGGCCCGATGGGCAGTCATAGGGCCCGATGGGGGGGTTTTAGCCTCTCACCCTTTGTTTCCCGAGAACATATCCCAAAACCCGGTACCCCGCTGGCAAACCTTGCGGGGAGATTTGGGTGGGACGACTGGGGAGGGGCGAAGGACACCGGGCGAGGTGCCCCCAAAACAGAGACCTGGCACTCCATTCCCCAACGCGGGGATTCACCTGTTTCCCAATCAAGTGCAGGGGCGTGACGTTGAAATTTCAGGGCAGCCCCAACAGGATCGCCGAAAAAGCGCGAGGCAGGACTTTAAAGGAGATTTTTCCCCGTGTGGAGGCCCCACACGGGGGAAAAACCCCGGCCCGGGTGAAAAACAAAAATGGAGTCCTGAGAAGTCCCCCCTGATGGATGGATAACCAAGGGCTTCCCGGCGGGTTACTGGCAAGCGATACGTGACACCAGGGGGGCGTGAACAAATTTTCCCCGGCGGACCCGGAACCCGGGGAAGGAAAGGGGCCCCAAAAACGATAGCCCCAAAACCGCCCTTTACTTTTACCGCAAAAACCCAGTCGGGAGAGGAAGAAAAGAGCACCGGGGGAACCCTCTCCTACGCCACCGGGTTTGGCCGAGCTTTCCCCCGGACCGCTGGGGGGACGTTTGCGGAAAAACCTCCTCCCGGAAATGGCCCGGATGGCGAAAGTAGGGGAAAAAGGGTTTTTCTCCTCCGGGGGCGGGACCGCCCTCCCCCAACAAGTGGGCCCGGTCCACCTGCATGGGTTCCTCTGTAGCGAACTGTTTGGGAGGCCGGGGGCCCCTTTGGAAACAGGGGGGGGCCCAAGGGGGAAAGACGGCGAGGCGTCCCCGACCCACGCTCTTGGCTGAGCCCTGCTGTCTTTTCCAGGGGAACCGACGTAAAAGGGGGGTTTAGCCAGAGGGGTAAGTTCTCACAAGAAAAGGGAAAGGGTTCTTTTTGGCCCCAATTGGTCTTTTATTCTGCTTGACAGACCCTTCTTGAACTTTGGCGCAAGGAGCGGCCCCCTTTTTCCCAAAGACAGCTCGGGGGCCAAGGGGTGTGGAACGGGCCCGCATATTCCCCAAAGGAGGAGCCCCCCTTGGCGTAGGTTCAGTAGCCGGGTCTCCGGGGGGAAGATGCTCACGCAGGCCCCTCAAAAATGGCGGAATTAAAGTGAGGAAAAACTTGTGGGCCCGGGGCACAGGATCTTTCCCGGGGGCCCCAAAAAAGGGGTGCCCGCCCAGGCCCGGGGGCCTTTTCCAAAAAGCACTCCCCCACGAACGCCACCTTCGCCCTTTCAGTAAAAATTTGGGCCCGGGGGCCCTTCAGCCCCACTTTGCATGGGGGCCGGGCGAAAAAAACCCTTTCTGCAGACCCTTCGAGTCCCCGTCAAACTTGGGGGGTGGGAGGAAACGAAAGTTCCCCAAAACAGTTGCCAGCGGGAGGGCCCCCCAAAGGAGAGGGGAACCCACTGGTGAAGGGCGGGTTGCTGCTGCTGGGGGGGCCGGGTTTCAGCGTGAAAACAGAGTCGTAGCCCGGGAAAAACGTATCGTGGGCGGCAAAAGGTCAGGGCAGGCGGTAAGGGTTCGTGGTCTTTAAACGGCGGGAAAGGGTTCAGGGCAGGCAGCAAGGTTGGGAGTCGAGAACGTAGCAAGGGGGTCGGGTTTACAGGGTTTTAGGGCGAAAATCCCTTTTTAGGAAACGCTTTAGCAAAGGCACAGGCAACTTTGACCCAGCAAGGGGTGATTGTGGGCGTGACCTTAAGTGGGGGAAAGCGCCCTGGGAAATTAGCCAATTATCGGGGCGCGGGGCCCTTTAAATCCCCGAAAAACAAAGGGGCCCAACGCCGCCCTGGGCCCGGCCCGGGAGGGGGGCGGCGGCACGGAGGGGGAGGTCGGGTGGGGCCCCCGGGCGGGGCCGCGGACCCCCGGCTCTTTCCCCAGCCGGGCGGCGGCACCCGACCCTGGGGGGCGCCGGGGGGGGGGGGGGGGGGCGGGGGGGGGGCCAGGGGGTGCCCCCGCGCCCCGCGGGCCGGGGAGGGAGGGTACCGCGACAACAGTGACATAAACGCTAAAGGTTTCTTTACTGTATTGCATTTAAAATTAAAAAGCTTTTAAAGATTTTAAAACTTGTTTTTAAAACTTAAAAATAACCCCCTGTGTTAGAGATAAAAACTCAGCGGGAAGTGATTCCCCCATAATTGGAGAGAGCAATTTAGGGGCTTTTTACACAGAACATTTTTTGTTTCAGTTTTTAACTGCGCTCTAATTAAACTGCCCCTTTTTTACCAGAAGCTTTTTTCGGTTCTAAATTGTTCAAAAGGGTTTTCAAGTTTAAAAAATCAATGACTGGCTTTTTAAGTCTTTTCAATTACAAAAACACTAAAATTTATTACCACTTCCAAACAATTTTTGGGAAGTGAAAGAAGCTTGCTGGTAATACAGGCGTTAAAAATGGAGCCCCAGTTTTAAAAATGCAAACCAAAAAAGGGGGCTGTGTGAAAATTTCCTTTTAAAACAAATTTAAACACATGGTCAGTAACCCAGAAAAACTTTTGACACAAGCAGTAATTTAAAACTCCTTTTTCAAATTTAAGAAGCAAAATCGAAAACCCCAAAATATTTGGAAATAATCTTTATTTACCTTTGCCTACACATTTAATGCTAATCATAGTGGTAAGAAAACCCCTTTTACTTTTCATTAGTGCCGTTTTGGGGTTTCCCTTTTAGCTTTTTTAATTTCTTTTTAATTTCCCAAATTTTTGAAGCAAAGGGTCACAAAATATAGCAATCTAGACAAATTTTTTTTAATTTTTTTTTTTACCCGCAATCACTCGGGAGTGTAAATTAAAACATGTTTTAAATTTTTGGTGAATCAAAATTTTAAATTTCTCAAAATAAAAATGTGGTTTTTTTTTTTTCGTTTTCCAAATTTTTTCACAGTAAAAAAAAAAAAAGGGGTTTCCAATAGGGCTGTTTCAGGCAGAAATGCTGTCGGGGCCCATAAAACAAAAAAAGGGGGCCCCCTGAAAATGTTAAAAATTGAAATAGTAAAGGGGGGTGGGGCCCCCTTTTTTTTGGCTGTATGGGCCCCGAAACAATTTTTTTTTTTTAAAAGTTTACTGAGGGCCCAAATTTAAAAAATATAAAAAAGTAAAAAAAAAAATTTTGCATTTACATTTAATTTTTTTTAATTTTAATTTAAGGAGGTGTATAAAGACTTATTTTTGTGGGATGAGTTTTTAGTTTTTAATTTAAAAAAAAATTTTTGGGAAACCCCATGATTTTTTGATCACTTTTTAATTTGTTTTTTTGAGAGGTAGACTGAATAAAATAACAAGCCTGCTAGTGTTTTTTTTTTTTTATTTATATTGTTTACAGTGCTCTTATTGCCTTATAAATAAAGAGTTAATTATACTCTGTGGGTTGATATGATTACAGAAATAGCAAAGGCCTTATGTGTGAAAACTGTCAAGTCTTAAGACTGTCTTTCAGAACACCCCTTTCCCTTTCAATAGTGCTCCCTTTAAAAAATTAAAGGGGAGCCTGATTGGTTTGTAGGGGCAAAAAAGACGTTTTTAGACCCAGACTGTTTTTTTATATATTGGCCCCAAAGGGATTTTTTTTTTTATGTGGTAGTACCTTTTAGATATGTTTTAAAAAATATTACATAGCGTATAGTTTCGTCCCTCAAAACCCCTCTTTTTTCCCAATGCAAAAATTGTGGGAAAAAATTGACCCTTTTTAGTTCTTTCCCCCCCACGTATGGCACTGGGGGGGAAAAAACAGGTTTTTCAAAGCATCAATGAGAGGGTATGAAATTTCGAATTACCGGCCCCCAAACATACTGAAAAAAAATTATTCGCCCGAAAATAGGGGCCAAGAATATTTTCGGGGTTTAACATACCCCTTACACAACAAAAATATTAAAAAAAACATAATATTTATGTATCACTGAATTCTATTAGCCATAACTTTCTAATTTTTTTTGGGACAAAAGGGGCCATAAAAAGGGATTTTTTTTTCTTGTGGAATGAATAAGTATTTTCTTTGGCACCCCCTTTGGGGTTTTTAAAACCTTTTATTGTTACAAAAATTTTATTTAAAGTGCAGCGGGGTAAACAAAAACCCCAATTTTTGGGAATTTGGTTTTTTTTTTTTATTTTTTTTTAAAAAGCAAATTTTTTGTGCGGGTTTTTAAATAACGTGACAGTGTTTAGTGTGATTGCATGTGGTGATTGCAAATATGTATACTTTTTTAATTTGTCTATTTATTATAAGCCTTTCTAACAGGGAAAGGTTGATGTGTGTTTTTTACTTTATTTTTGTTTTACTTTTTTGCCCTTTTTAAAATTTTTTATAATTTTTGTACTTTAATTTTTAGGGATGGGGCAAAACTCATAGAATGCTTGTTCACTATTATAAAACACTGCAGTGCATGAATGTATGAAAAAAATTTTCCGTCCCCCAAGCTGTCAGAAACCCGCAAAAAGGCAAAAAGCCCAAAAGGGGCCCACAGACATTAAAAAAAAAAAGGGTTTCCGATGGAGGACAGAGAGAGCCCCCATTCTTTGTCAAGGCTGTTACAGCAGGTTCTGGCTGTCAGTTACAGCCCGTCTTCTGAGGTGATCGTGTGGGCACAGCTTTTTATTTTGCTGATTGTTTTGTTGAACGGAAAATCTTTAAGTTGGGGCCCAAACCCCTGCAGAAAACAAATATTTTGGGAAAGGAAAAAAAAGGTGGTTAATGACAACATACGGTAAAGTTAAACTTTGGGGTGCAAGGGGGGGAAGGGTCAATTTTCATGTGGCGACTCAAAAAAGGGAGAGAAAAAAGAGCCAAGAGCATTTATGTTTTAGAAAATGTTGGGAGGGCCCCCCCCTAATAACTACAAATGTAGGCCTTAGGTGTTTAGCACAGATAGAGTGCAGTCCAAATAAATTGTACAGTAATAAAACAATATAGTACATATAGTGGGGTTTTAAAAAAGGTTGTGAACAATTTGAATGCTTAAATTTTTTATACATTTCTCCTTTAAATCGCAGCAAAATTTTCATACAAATCAAAAAATAATTTAAGAAAACCAAAAAAAAAAAAATAGTCCCAAAAAAAATCTTTGTCTTTTTAAAAATTGAGGGGAAAAAAAATTTAAAAAAAGTATTAAAAAACATTTCTTAACACACCATATAAAAGCGGATGTTAAAATTTTTTAAAGGAAACTTTTCCCTGGGCATTGTTTCCTTTGGTGTGTATTTTTGTTTAATATCTGGGCGATATATAACAAGTATTAAGTTAAACGGGCAACATCTTTGTTTTGGAAAATGTGAAAAAACAAGGGTTTTAAATTTTTTCGATTGCAATTTTTTGAGAGTCTGCAAGACTAGGCAAAAGGAAATGTTTTTACCTTGAAAACCGGGGAAAATTTCCCAAAAAAAAAAAAAATGAAGTGGAAATAAGCCAAGTTATGTGTTGAAGTGCCATCTGGGCAGTCACTCTGGCTTCACAACTTGATTGACAGGTTAGGGGTTTAAAAGCAAAAAACCCGTTAATTAAAACCAGTCCAGTAAGGGAAAGCCAGGGGGACCCCTGAAAAAGGCACCTTTTCCCAATGCCCCTTTTTAAAAATGGTTGCCTGGGGTTTCCCCTAAAAAATTAAAAAGGAAGCTTTTTGGTTGCCCAATAAAAAAAATAATCTCATCATCCCCCTCTTTCCCTCCGCGCTGTAATTTACTTGGTCTTTGAAAAAGGGGAAAAAAAAACTGCAGCCCGCTGATTTTGGGTTGGCCCGCATCCTGAACAGTGGGTGTTAAAACAGAGGGGACATGACCCGGGTTTTAGCCAATCACAGCTTTCAGTGGGGTTGGGCCCATTTATAAGTAGAAGGGAAGGAAAAACAGGAAAAAATGGAAAAACCAGGGACTGGAATGGATGAGTGGGGAAAGGTGAGTACAAGTTTGTTTGTTTACTGGGCAACCAGGAGCTTCCTGTTAATTTGTTAGAAGAACCGAACAACCCCTTTCAGTTTTTTAATGAAGCAGCTCAGCACATCACCGTAGCATATAGTTGTTTGTAGACTTGGAGACTGTTGGGAATTTTTTGCTTGTTGGGTCAGGAAGCTGAAAAATCCTGATAAACTCTCTTTAAGACATTGAACTACTTATTTAGTAAACTGACACATACATCAATGGAAATTTAGTGGTCAATCACTTTAGTTGAGTCAATTACATGGGACATTTGTGATAGTAATTCTTTCTCTAGATATCTTCATTAGCAGCATTAAAAAAAAGCCCGAAAGGCACTTTTTGAATATTGATAACATTCATAAAGGGCTGGAGGGGTGAAAAAATTTCATTTTTTTTAGGCTGATTAAAAATTTGATTGTGATGAAATTTAGGTTTTTATTCTAATAACTTGTTTTTTAATGGGAGAAAAAAATTTGGGGTATTACAAAAATTAATCATTCGAATTTTAAAAGGTATTAACCCCTTAAAGGGGTGTTGCCACCCCTGTAATGCGGGTTTGGGAACCTCCAAAAATGGGGTATTAATCATTTTCTAAATATATGGTTACAAAAAAATTTAAGACTTTAGAGGGTACCGCATTTATCAATCCCCCCTTTGTTAACCCGAAACTTCCCCCTAGACCCAACCCCAAAAGGGGCCAAAAGGAGATTTACCCCGGCCGTGCTTGCGGAAAAAACTTGTTATTGAAACAGGGGGGAAAAAAATTTAGCTTTTAAGGGGCGGGGAAAAAAGTGCAGTTATTTATGCTTTTGGGCTTTCTGTTTGAAAAATCCACTGTTGTACTGTTATTATTTCAGTTAAGTTTTGAGATGCTCCCTTATTCCTCACTCCTTGCTAACCACCTTCCTTTCTTCCCTGCAGCCTTCATGACTCAGCATGATTTGTTTATATTCTACTCCCGTGATGATAAGAGGTAAGTAACTGGCGTCCTGGCAAATCCCCTTTAAATCCCAGGCCTGAAAAGGCCGTAATGACCAGCTACATTTTGTAGTTTTTGCCTTCTTGTGTTTCAACAGTCTTAACATTTTTATCTTTTCAGTGACGCAGGTGTTTGAGGACTTGTTTTATGCGGGAAAAGTTGTATTTTGGGGAGGCATAGTTTAAGTTTACAGATAAATTACTGCAGAATTTTAATTTTTTTTTTTATTTATTTTTGGGATTTTTAAATTATTGTTTTACACCATTCACATTTTACACTAAAAAATTCTACAGGTTATTACAGTTGTGACAATACCTAATATGTGTAGTTTTGTTTGTGTTTGTAATACTATGCACAATAACTTTTTTATTAAATATTTATTTTTATCTGATTATTTAATTTTTTATATTTTAATTTTTTTTTACTTTTTTTAAATTCCATTAAGGGATAACTATTTAACACTTTTCTTTTTTTACACTTTACTCATCTATGCTAATACATTACAATCTGTGTCATGCTGAAACAGGCAGCAGTCAGGTCACCACACAGGGCTCACTATACGGACAGCCCTGGGGCAATTTCAGGTCCCCACTGCTGACTGAACAGACGTTACCCCGGCTCCCTCAGGTCACCAGGAGTCTCGATCACCTGATGGAGCAGGAGAATGCCCTTTGCTTATGCCACGGTCACTGACCACAGGACTCAAAGAGTTAAGCGCCGAGGATTGGATGTTTCCTCCACTTCTCGGCGCTTACAGGGACTGCTCTAGGAACAGAGGTGTTATCTACAGCTCTGTTCCTAGCCCAGCTTTGGTGCTGGGAGCGGCAAAATCCCCTGCACCGTCCGCCTTCAAAAGACGGTGGGTGGTCGTTAAGCGGTTAAAAGGGAAACTAAACAACAAGGATATTTTACTGTATTTTCATACGAAAGTCAGTACTGACAATTTGGAGCCTTAGCGCTGAAAATATCCAGTGCTGAAAAAGAACTGACATGTCAATTCTTGAGGTGGATTCAGAATGTAAAATGCCCATAGGAAACAATAGAGAGCTTAAAATCAGCACTCGATACTCGCTGCCGCCACCAGCAAGACACTGAGACCCAGGACAACTTCATGTCTTTTTGTAATGCCAAGGCAGCAGTCGTTGGCTCCACCCACCCACTGCCCAAGAACGGAGACCTTATTAACCTCCATATAAGCTATATAAACAAACCCCTCCCAAAATGGCATAAAGAAGGACAGAAAGCTCCCGTTCTCTCACAAGGCTGTTAAAGCAGGTCAGTTACAGCCGGTCTCCTGAGATGATCATGTGGGCACAGATATTGAGCCTACATAATTGTTATGCTGTACAGGTACATCATGAAGTACTTTTTTCACATTTCACCCCACTTAGAATTTTTCTTTAGCTTTTAAGTGTGTTATATGGTACTTTTGAAGGCACCATTAAAAGGTACATCTTAGAAGACAGTTTTGGGTCTTCGAAATCAGGGAGAAAAATGATGCAGAGCCTAAAAATTATGTCCAACTGTCATTAAGAGGTTACGTACATACACTAGGTACTTACTATCCATAACCGACAATACACCATCATATTGTAACAAAGTTTTCTCAAAGTGTCCTAAAGTCAGCATTGTGCAGACAGATCCGCTGTTCACTATTTTCTACCTCTCCTTTGTGTACATGTACTTTACTTATTTTTGCCATACAGCTTTGAAATTCAATCCAAAATGGAGAAAAATCAAGATTGAGGGGTGGAGTTATAGAAGCCACATTGTTAAAATTAACCAATTTTCTAGGGTGTTTTTATAGTTATCTGACGGAAATCCAAGATGAAAATACTCGTTGAAATCCACATCAAATACGCGACCAAAAATCCATGCTTAAAAACTTCCTCTAAAATCCTCTTCAAATTCTCATCTGAAAAATGAAAATCCTTGTCAGCAGAGGGGCAGATTTCAGACAAGGATTCGACATCCAAATCAGTCATCTAAACATACCCTAAAGGCATGTTTACACAGGATTTTTTTGGGGGACAGATTCCATGTGTAATTCTCCTAAAAAAAAAGTGTAAAAAAAAACTGTAAAACGCCTCCCAATGATTCCTATGTAGAAACAGCAATGGCATTCAGACAACCCTGATCTTAATAACTTATTTTTGGTGACAACAAAGAATGGACACGTCAATTCTTTTAGGCGTTTTCTGTGATGCCCATTATAGGGTATAGGAGGCAAGAAATTCCCTCAGAAATGTATTGTTGTTTCCTCACCGGAATTCCGCACTTACAATTGCCAATAAGGAATCAACGTTTATTCGCCGCCGACATTTTCCACAACTATCATCCTCTGCACATGACAGCACCAGCCCACAACTAATCATCTGTTATTTTACGTTTACACAGCGTATTTTGGTACGAATTTTAGCGCGTGCATTGCACTGAAATATGTGCCAAAAAGCGCTAAACAATGTTCTACACACTTCTTCTAGACTATTATGTAAAATATGCCCCAAAATTCACATGGCGCATATTTCACTCGTATTCTCCAGAATGTATTGTACATTTTTTCAGGCATACACACAGAATGCAGAACGTGCCTTTTTCAGATTCTCTTGACCGGGCTAGAAACACCTTTTTCTATTGCTTCTGGAGTTGATTCTTGGAGCCCACCCTACAGCTACTGTACATGTCCGCACATGCCTCTTTCTCTGTTTTTGTCCCTGACGGCCCCAGACCTACCATGCCCAGAGGCCTACCAGAAGCTTTCCTGCTCCCCTGTGGGACAAATAAAAGTTGTAAAACTATTTTTATGTGAAAAACTTCTTGAGTCATCTACTGTAGTCAATTACAAGGGTGTATATCTGTGAAGTACAAGTAGCAAAAAATCAAGGGAATTCTACATAATGTAAGAGGAAATCTGCTTGCAGTTTAGGGCACCAGGGTGAACTTGAGGCAAAACTTCAGAATTTACATGTGTATAGGGAGAGGTGGACTTTAAATTTAAGGATGATAGGGGGTGAGGATTTCTCCTCTGTCTTTTGCTCAGGAATCCTGCTCCAACCTATACATCACAGAGCTCAGTTTCTCTTCCTCTAAAACATCCTGCTGTCAGATAGGGGAGCATATCTGATAGGTTCATATTAATGGGTCATTTATAGTGTTGAGCGATTTTTATCGACAAAGTTGAAATCGGCACGGTTCGATCACGCGATAATTTAGGTTAAAATCTGCGCATAATCTATTAATATCGCGCCATTTTCGGTGCTTCCTGTCATTTTGGCGGCCAGCAAATCAGCTTAAAGAATAGAGCAGGGTGAGCTTGTGTGCGACGTCATGACTGGGATGTTGTATGGTTCGCGATTGGCTGAAAAATCAACATGACCTCGTTTTACATAGAACAGCCCTTCCTGTTTTGCCTCAGTGTGTGTCAGCGTCTCATAGGAATAGGACGTGCGCTCTGCCTCTGTCCAAACAGCTCAGCAAACAGCTCAGCGAAATTGTTCTATTTGTTCACAGAGACAGCTATACTTTTAGCTGTGAACCTTAGAACTTAGGTAGATTAGAGATTTGCAGATTTTAGGTAGTTAGGCTCAGAATTTTAAAGGAGCATCTAGCCCTGTAAGTCCGGAGGAGCGGGGGAGGGTGGTGTGGGCGAACACAGACAAGCTCTTTAAAGGATACTGGATATTGTGCACCCAGACTTAGTGTAGACATTGCATTGCAATAGCATTTAATTAACAGTTTTCTGTTGATATACTACTTGGATGTTGGGCAGCCTGAACTTATATTAGGATACAGATCTTTTCTAGTAACTGCAGGTCTATTTGTTAGGTGCAAAACTCCACTTTTCTTATCAGTATACATTTAAGATAGGTGTTTTTTTTCAATTTTTGGTCAGTCAAGCTTTGTTGATAGAGGTACCTGGCACTTAAATTTGAATCCAGCAATTTTGTAGTCACCACAGGTGTAGTGATAGGTGCCAAAAATACCTTTTGTTACCAGTATACAATTCAGATAGGTGTTTTTTTCACTTTTGATCAGTCAAGCTTTGTTGATAGAGGTTACTTGCACTTAAATTTGAATCCAGCAATTTTGTAGTCACAACAGGTGTATGATAGGTTGCCAAAAATACCTTTTATTATCCGTATACATTACTAGATACGTTTTTTTTTTCACTTTGGCGCAGGCCAGCTTTTTGATAAGGGCCCCCTTGCAGTTAAATTTGAATCCACAATTTGTATCACCACAGGTGT
>JAODAL010042633.1:0-34603 GCA_025379985.1 Phyllomedusa bahiana | reverse complement strand
GCGGCAGCACCTTCCCTGTTCAGTACAGTGAGAGGAGGGTGAGCTCCCAGCGTCGCGCCCGGACTTATATAGTGCGGTGACGTCACAGAATCCCCCCGGTCTCTGATTGGCTTCATCTCTGCACATGTCATGCAGGCTATGCCCTTCTTCCTCCCAGAGTGCTTTGCCCCATGTACCGCCATGTGCTCGCAGCCATTTTATCAATCAAAAGCACACTTCGTTCACCCGAAGTACCCCAAACTTCGACTTCGTTCAGAACCGAAGTTTTCCTGAAACTCTCACCGAATTCCACTTCGTTAGAAACAATTCGCCCATCTCTAGTCGTTACTTAGAGCCATAAACCTAATTAACTAATGTTAAACAGCATAATATAAAACACATACAGTGAAGTAAATAATTATATGATCCCTTGCTGATTGTGTAAGTTTGCCCACTGACAAAGACCTGAACAGTCTATAATTTTAAGGGTTGGTTAATTTTAACATTGAGAGATAGAATATCCAAAATAAAATCCAGAAAATCCCATTGTATAAATTATATAAATGTATTAGCATTTTGCAGTGAGAAATAAGTATTTGATCCCTTTGGCAAACAAGACATAATACTTGGTGGCAAAACCATCGTTGGCAAACACAGCACTTCAGCCGTTTTTTGTAGTTGATGAGGTTTGCGCACGTCAGGAGGAATTTTGGTCCACTCCTCTTTGCAGATCATCTCTAAATCATTAAGATTTTGAGGCTGTCATTTGGCAATTCAGAGTTTCAACTCCCTCCATAAATTTTCTATGGGATTAAGGTCTGGAGACTGGCTAGGCCACTCCATGACCTTAATGTGCTTCTTTTTGAGCCACTCCTTTGTTGCCTTGGCTGTAAGTTCTGGGTCATTGACTTAGGAGGTTGTCACTCAGAATTTTACGGTATATGGCTCCATCCATTCTCCCACTGATGCTATGAAGTAACCCTGTGCTCTTAGCAGAGAAACAACCCCAAAACATAATGTTTCCACCTCCATGCTTGACAGTGGGGATGGTGCTTTTTGGGTCATAGGCAGCATTTCTATTCCTCAAAACATGGCGAGTTGAGTTAATGCCAAAGAGCTCAAATTTTGTCTCACCTGACCACAGCACCTTCTCCCAATCACTCACTGAATCATCCAGATGTTCATTGGCAGACTTCAGATGGGCCTGCACATGTGCCTTCTTGAGCAGGGGGACCTTGTGGGCATTGCAGGATTTTAAACCGTTACGGTGTAATGTGTTACCAATGGTTTCCTTGGTGACTGTGCTTCCAGTTGCCTTGAGATCATTAACAAGTTTCCCCCATGTAGTTTTAGGCTGATATCTCACCTTCCTCATAATCAAGGATACCCCATGAGGTAAAATTTTGCATGGTACCCTAGATCGATGTCGTTTGACAGTCATTTTGTATTTCTTCCATTTTCTTACTATTGCACCAACAGTTGTCTCCTTACCCAGTGTCTTATTTATGGTTTTGTAGCCCATTCCAGCTTGGTGCAGGTCTATGATCTTGTCCCTGACATCCTTAGAAAGCTCTTTGGTCTTGCCCATGTTGTAGAGGTTAGAGTCTGGCTGATTGAATGTGTGGACATGAGTCTTTTATAAAGGTACTATTTAAGACAGCTGTCTTTAATGCAGGTAACAAGTTGATTAGGAGCATCTAACTGGTCTGTAGGAGCCAGAACTCTTATTGGTTGCTAGGGGATCAAATACATATTTCTCTCAGCAAAATGCAAATAAATTTATTTAATTTGTACAATATGATTTTCTGGATTTTATTATTGATATTCTGTCTCTTAATGTTAAAATCAACCCACCCTTCAAATTATAGACTATTCATGTCTTTGTCAGTGGGCGAACTTACACAAATCAGCAAGGGATCAAATAATTATTTCCTTCACTGTATACATTAATATAAATGGTAGTAATATTGTTTTTCACATAATTAGCTTAATTAAATATAAAAATGACTTGACAACCCTGTAATGCTTCACTAAATTTGTAGATGTTCTGGGCAAGATGTGTTTGTGTAGTTGTTTGTAGTATTATTGAATAGAAGAGAAGGCTTTGCATTGAATTATGACCTTGTTATAGCAGTCACTGACTGGATTCTTTTTTAGGTAACTGGGACGACATTGATAATGAAAACTAGCATTAAGGTTTTTTCCAATAACCAATATTATATCCTATGAGATACATGTAAGCTACTTATAATCCCCTTCGCCTTAATATAGTTGTTTATAATAATGTTTGGATAAGAAATTAACTTAAGAATTCTCCAGCTGCCCACACGGCAAGATGCGGGTGCACTCGTGGTTCTTCTCCTGTCCCGGGCATGAATGGCACCGTGACCTGCACTCATTGCCATAGTGAAAGTTAGCATCCAACGTGTTCCTCACCTCCTGCCTTCATCCCTTGACTATGCTTTGTCTCCCATCTGTCCTGACATTTACTGCCTGTCCCCGACTCCGAGTCTATCATATGATTCTGCACCTCACTACACCTCGGCCACCACTGCAAGCAAGTCTCTTGCCACAGCAAGTCCAACCTGCCTTGCAGTGGGCTCTGGTGAAAACCAAGGGCCACTTAGACTCTGCTCCCTTGCGTGGCTTACACTGCCGAATTCCAGGGCTGTATTTATAGGTCATGCTGCCCTAGGCACTAAACCTGAATACGCCCCCATTAACAATTTGCATTACCACGCCCCTTTCACAACATGCCACACCCCTTTACAAACGCCATGCCCACTATAACCATGTAACGGCTCTAGAAGAAAGCTAATTGAAGGGTTAGCTGTCACCCAGCTTTCCTAGACGTTGGAGAACCTATTCAACATCCAGGAAAGCTGGGAGATAATGCCAAACTGTATAACGCCAAACTGTGCCTAAACATAAACCTCTACACTACAACCAATATTTCCACCATACAGTGACCATATAGTGGTAGACACCAGTGTACACAGGCTCTGCAGACTGTATATTACTGCCATACAGTGACCATATAGTGGTAGACACCAGTGTACACAGACTCTGCAGACTATATATTACCTCCAAACAGTGACCATAGTGGTAGACATCAGTGTACACAGCCTCTGCAGACTGTATATTACTGCCATACAGTGACCATATAGTGGTTGACACCAGTGTACACAGGCTCATCATACTATATACTACCACCATACAGTGACCATATAGTGGTAGGTACCAGTGTACAGTAAGCATATAGTGGTAGACACCAGTGTACAGAGGCTCTGCAGACTGTATATTACTGCCATACAGTGACCATATAGTGGTAGACACCAGTGTACAAAGCCTCTGCAGACTATATATTACCTCCATACAGTGACCATATAGTGGTAGACACCAGTGTACACAGCCTCTGCAGACTGTATATTACTGCCATACAGTGGCCATAGAGTTGTTTCCACCAGTGTAAACAGGCTCATCATACTGTATACTACCACCATACAGTGACCATATAGTGGTAGGTACCAGTGTACAGTACACAGGCACTGCAGACTGTATATTACCTCTACACAGTGACCATATAGTGGTAGACACCAGTGTACACAGGCTCTGCAGACTGTAAATTACCTCCATACAGTGACCATATAGTGGTAGACACCAGTGTACACAGGCTCATCATACTGTATACTACCACCATACAATGACCATATAGTGGTATACACCCTCAGTGCAATGCACCCGTAGTACAGCCCGCAAATACAGTAATTCATAGCTCTCACTGAAAGCTATCATTACCTGCCGTTTTCCCCAATGTGTACTGTGCGCTGGAAGAAAAGTGACACGTGAAAGTCTATGGGAGTCGGCACACACCATTATAGAAGTACACGCCGGCCAGCACATGCTTCTAAAGTACAGCACATCACTATATGCCGCAAGACGCCAGGAAAAGCAGGTAGGATAACACAGGATAGGCTTAGATACCCAACGCCAGCAGGTAGGATAACACAGGATAGGCTTAGATACTCAAAGCCAGCAGGTAGGATAACACAGGATAGGCTTAGATACTCAACGCCAGCAGGTAGGATAACACAGGATAGACTTAGATACTCAACGCCAGAAGGTAGGATAACACAGGATAGGCTTTGATACTCAACACCAGCAGGTAGGATAACACAGGATAGGCTTAGATACTCAACGCCAGCAGGTAGGATAACACAGGATAGGCTTAGATACTCAACGTCAGCAGGTAGGATAACACGGGATAGGCTTAGATACCCAATGCCAGCAGGTAGGATAACACAGGACAGGCTTAGATACCCAACGCCAGCAGGTAGGATAACACAGGATAGGCTTAGATACTCAAAGCCAGCAGGTAGGATAACACAGGATAGGCTTAGATACTCAACGCCAGCAGGTAGGATAACACAGGATAGGCTTAGATACTCAACGCCAGCAGGTAGGATAACACAGGATAGGCTTAGATACTCAACACCAGCAGGTAGGATAACACAGGATAGGCTAGATACTCAACGCCAGCAGGTAGATAACACAGATAGGCTTAGATACTCAAAGCCACCAGGTAGGATAACACAGGATAGGCTTAGATACTCAATGCCACCAGGTAGGATAACACAGGATAGGCTTAGATACCCAACGCCAGCAGGTAGGATAACACAGGATAGGATTCCCAACAACCTATGTCTCTAACCCTGACCCCTCCCAACACCCCACATCTCTCCACCTCCTCCCCTCAACCCACATGTCTCTCACCCCTCCACCCCAGCACACACATCATGTGTCACCCCCCAGCACCTCATATCATGTCACCCCCCAGCATCCCCACATCATGTCACCCCCAGCATCCCCACATCATGTCACCCCCAGCATCCCATGCATGTCACCCCCAGCATCCCCACAGCATGTCACCACCAGCATCCCCCACATGTCACCCACAGCACCCCCAGCATGTCACCCCAGCATGTCACCCCCACAGAATGTCACTCCACAGAATGTCACCCCACAGCATCTCTCCTCACAGCCTCCCTCCCCACAGCATCCCTCCCACAGCCTTCCCTTCCCACAGCATCCCTTCCCACAGCATCCCTCCCCACACATCCCTCCCCACAGCCTCCCCTCCCAAAGCCTCCCTCCCCACAGCTCCCCTCCCACAGCCTCCCCTTCCCACAGCATCCCTCCCCACAGCCTCCCCTCCCCACAGCATCCCTCCACACAGCCTCCCTCCCACAGCATCCCACCAAACAGCCTCCCTTCCCACAGCCTCCCTTTCCCACAGCTTCCCTCCCCACAGCATCCCTCCTCACAGCCTCCCTCCTCACAGCCTCTCCTCCCACAGCTCCCTCCTCACAGCCTCCCTTCCTACAGCAGCCCTCCCCACAGCCTCCCCTTGCCACAGCCTCCCTCCCCACAGCTCCCACCTTCCCACAGCACCCCTCCCCACAGCCTCCCTTCCATCAGCATCCCTCCTCACAGCATTCCTCGCTGTGCTGGGAAGATGTGGGCGGGCATTCGCTGCTTGCTCTCTTCTGGCAGCTCCTGACTACAGCTCACGCTCTGCCGGGAAGAGAGAGAGAGCACGCAGCTGCTCTTCCATTCCCAGCAGAGGACCGTGCACTCAATGTAAAGGCAGCCAGCCGGTCCTGCTTGACTCCCCCCCCCCCTCCCCCGCTGGCCGCTGGGGGGGGGGGGGGCGCTCTGGGGCCAGAAAAAAAAAGTTTAAAGAAAAAAAAAGTAAAAAAAAAAAAAGTTAAAAAAAAACCACATCGACCTCCTGCTGTGCCGCCTCCTTAAAGGTGCCGCCCTAGGCACCCGCCCACGGGTGCCTAGTGGGAAATACAGCCCTGCCGATTGCAGTGATCCAGTGCATCCACTATCCACAGCTGTTACAGATAGATCTGGGCAAGGATCCTGCTGTGGTGCCTCTTTTAAGTATTCGGGACATCACGACAGTTGTTGCTCAGTAGTTGCAACAAATCACCCAGGGGATGCAGAAAGTTAACCAGTTTCCCACCATGATGCACCACTCCTTGATCCAAAACCCATCACCCCCTCTGCTCATCACCTAGGGGTTCCTGTGGCTCTGTCGGTCCCACTTCTTTTTTCCCCCAAAGTATACAGGAACCCTAGCCTGTCAGGGCTTATCACGCAGTCCCCATGCTTTTGGGAACTCATGGCTAACAAGTGAAAGTGACATTCATGGCCAGTCTCCTCACCGTGGAAGCTCTGGCATGGGATACCCCTTCTGGGACAGAAATGATCCAGCGACTTTTGACCACGCTGCTTTCCTGAACAAATTCTTCAGCGTTTTTGAGGACCCCACCCGTGCATCTTCTGCAGTGACTGCTCTGCTTGACCTATGCCAAGAGGATTTCACAGTTGGGCAATATGCCATAGAGTTTCTTGCCTCTAAACTGTCATGGAATAATACCCCCTTGTTGCAAATTTCTGGAAGGGGGAGAAAAAAAATTTAGTGGAGGTTTAAAGCCTCCGATCATCGTTGAGTGACCTCATCCACCTTGCTTTGATGTTCGCTTTACCGAAAGTGAGAGGGAGCTCCGCCAAGAACATGCAAAGCGCACAACAGCCCGGCCACACCGACTTCCCGCATCTTCTCCAGTTCCAAAACCCCCCCTGCCTCCTCCAAAAGCTTTTCAGGAAACCCTTCAGTGGACAGAGCCTACCTGTCACAGCAAGAATGGTCCCATTGACAGCAGCTAAATCTTAGCCTCTGCTGTGCTAATCCCCCAAAACTATCCTGCTGTTCTTTGGTCCGGGGAAAATATCCCCCCAGGTTTTAAAGGAAGAGGGACCCTAGATGGTTTTCCCACTGTCCTGTTGACCATGCCGATTCAACTAAGCACCCCCTCTGTTTGTTTTCCAACCTCCCCTTCGGGATTGGGTCAGCAGAAATTTCATGACCACTTGGGGGTCCAAGAAAGTCTGCCGGTGGTCCATCTTGACAAACCTTTGGCCATCTCCTCCATTAACGGTGAATGCCTGAGTGACTCCATCCTGTTATGTACTGAATTTATCAGTCTTCAAGTGAGGGCGTTGAAAAGGAGAAGATCGTGTTCTATGTCCTTCCCTGTTCCTTCTATTTGGTTCTTTTTTTGGGCTTCTGTGAATGCGCAAAAATATTCCAAACTCACGGAAAATGGGGGAACCTTTGGGGATAAGATTGCCTTTGCTGCTGTATTGTGGCATCCGTCCCGGCGTTTTACTTCCCACGACTCTTTTTAACGTTGCCAGGGCTGCCCGTCCATCAAATTCGCCAATGATTTTTGAAAAACAGCGGAGATTTCCCTTTTCATAGTCTTATGAAACTAATAACCTCATCAGGTACAACCATCCATGAGGTCTAACCATTGTCAGTGCCAGAGACCCAGTCCATGTTGGCCTATACTAAAGAGAACCTTCAAAAAAGTTTTATTGTCAAGTAGTTGAGCGATTTTATCCAAAATTAAATCGGACAGTTTTTATGTTTATCGAAATTTTTTGATATGCGATAATTTTTGGTTAAAATCTGTGCACATCATTAAAATGGCCATTTCGGCGCTTCCTGTCATTTTGGCGGCCAGCAAATCAGATACAGAATAGAGCAGGGTTTTGAGATGTTTTGTGCGACGTCATGACTGGGATGTGTATGGTTGCGATTGGCTGGAAAAATCACATGACCTCGTTTTACATAGAACACCCCTTCCTGTTCATGATCAGTGTCTCTAGCGTCTCTAGCAGTAGGACGTGCGCTCTGCCTGTGTCCAAACAGCTCAGCGAAATTATTCTATTTCTTCACAGAGAAAGCTCTACTGTTAGCTGTGATCCTTACAACTTAGTTAGATCAGAGATTTGAAGATTTTATGTAGTTAGGTAGAGAATTTTAAAGGAGCATCTACCGCTGTAAAGTCACGGGGGAGAGTGGGGGGGTGGGGGCCCGTGGGCGAACACAGACAAGCTCTATAAAGAAAATTGGATATAGTTCACCAAGACTTATGTGAGACATTGCACTGCAATAGCTTTATTATTACAAGTTTTCTATTGAAATATTTCCTGGATATTGGGCAGCCTGAACTTATATTAGGATACACATCTTTTCTAGTAACTGCAGGTCTCTTTATTCTATTTGTTCACAGAGACAGCTCTAGTTTATGCTGTAATTATCAGAAATTGGTGAGATCAGAGATTTGCAGATTTTAGGTAGTTAGGCAGAGAATTTTAAAGGAGCATCTACCCTGTAAAGTCACGGGGGAGAGCGGGGGGGGGGCACAGCGGGCGAACACAGACAAGCTCTTTAAAGAATACTGGATATTGTATTGCAGCTATTGCAAATTGCAATAGCTTTATTATTCACAGTTTACTGTTGAAATATTACTTGGATATGGGCAGCCTGAACTTATATTAGGATTTAAAATCTTTTTCTAGTAACTACAGGTTCTATTTGTTTCGTGCAAACTCCACTTTTTATTATCAGTATACATTTCAGATAGTTGTTCTTTTTCAATTTTGCCCATTCCAGCTTTGTTGAAAATAGCCACCTTGCAGTTAAATTAGAATCCAGCAATTTTGTAGTCAGCACAGGTTGATAGGTGCCAAAAATACCTTTTATTATCCGAATACATTACAGATACGTGTTTTTTCACTTTGGCGCAGTACAGCTTTGTTCATTGAGGCACCTTGCACTTAAATGTGAATACAGCAATTTTGTAGTCACCACAGGTGAATTGAAAGGTGCCAAAAATACCTTTTATTATCCGAATACATTTCAGATACGTGTTTTTTTCACTTTGGCGCACTACAGCTTTGTTCATTGAGGCACCTTGCACTTAAATGTGAATACAGCAATTTTGTAGTCACCACAGGTGAATTGAAAGGTGCCAAAAATACCTTTTATTATCCGAATACATTTCAGATACGTGTTTTTTCACTTTGGCGCAGGCCAGCTTTGTTGATGGATCTACTTTGCAGTTAAATTTGAATACAGCAATTTTGTAGTCACCACAGGTGAATTGATAGGTGCCAAAAATACCTTTTATTTTCCGTATACATTTTCAGATAGGTGTTTCAGATAGTGTAAGTCTGGCCCTGGCAGCTGGACCTCCGTTTAACAGATGGCTGACGGCAGCACTGGCTCTCACCGTTAGGGGCAATCAGGAGAGCATCAAATTTCTCTAAAAAATCAGATTTTGAAAAAGGTGATTTCTGTGAGGTTAAGTAGTGTCAAAAAGTGGTCCAGGGCTGGACACAAATTGCACAATTTGAGGCTTAAAATTTTCTGGGGCTGGAGTCACTATGGGGTCGCATCATTTGATCTCCAGGGGAGTCTGTCCCTAATCAATGAAGAAGGATTTATGAGAAAAAATGAAACCATTGAATTGATTGGCTGAATCACTCTCAGAAGCCAGGAGGGCAACTGTCTTCTCAACTAAGAAGTGTTTTGGGGTGATTAGGGACATTTGTATACTTTATGGTGTGCAGACGAAGTAACACATCTACACGTGTAAAAAATACCTTTAAAAACTGCAGGGAGGGGTGTATGTTGTATGTTATCACACTTGAAAAAAAAAGCAAAATGGTAATAATGTAAAACCATAAATAAAACTTTCCTAAATAAATTCTGTAAACAAATGTCAGTTACCAAACTATATACTAAATGAGAGTCACTGTACAAAATAGCATAGTGCCACTTTGTGATCTGTGGGTCAAACAGGTTTAGGGGTCATGCTGTGGCCCAGGACAGGTATAGTCAATGTCCAGTTCAACTAAAATGGTGGTTCAAAGACTCCTTTTCCCGGCACTTTTTAATTTGGGGGTCAGACAGGTTTAATGGTCATACTGCGGCCCAGGACAGGTATAGTCAATGTCCAGTTCAACTAAAATGGTGGTTCAAAGACTCCTTTTCCCGGCACTTTTTAATTTGGGGGTCAAACAGGTTTAGGGGTCATGCTGTGGCCCAGGACAGGTATAGTCTATGTCCAGTGAAACTAAAATGGTGGTTGAAAGACTCCCTTTTCCGGCACTTTTTAAATTTTGGGGGTCATGTAGGGTTTGGGGCCATGCTGTGGCCCAGGAAAGGTATAGTCAATGTCCAGTTCAACTAAAATGGTGGTTGAAAGACTCCTTTTTCCGGCACTTTTTAATCTGGGGTCATGCAGGTTTGGGGCTCATGCTGCGTTCCAGGACAGGGATATTCAATGTCCAGTTCAAGTAAAATGATGGTTCAAATCATACTGCCTTCTGTCACTTTTTAATTTGTGGGTCATGCAGGTTTAAGGGTCATGCTGTGGTGCAAGACAGGGATAGTGAATGGTCTGTGAGTTTTTTTCTGTGGCTTTTATAACCTAAGTGTGTTGCCTAAGATGTAGCAGGTATCCATTTGACTGTTGTGGATGTTAATTCCAGCTTCTCCAGCCCTGTTTGGGTGTAAGAATGAAGGTGTTGTTGCTTAGACTTTAATGGTCATCGGTGATAATCTATCATCGACCATCAAATATCTTGTCGATGATGGCCGACTATCGACCATCGACCGATGGCGATAGTCAATGTAATCGCTCAACACTATTCTCAAGTCTTCCTCTCCAGCTGGTACCAGATTTTTTTTTGTGGAGAAAAAAGATCACCATGACAAAAACGGTATCCGCTACCACTTATCTCTGACCTCTTCAACTGGCTGCCAGGAGCCAAGGTTTTCACGAAGTTAGACTTTTCAGGGGCTTATAAACTCATCCATATCTGTGAGGGTGATGAGTGGAAGACCTCATTCAATACCCGGGACGGTCACTTTCAGTACCAAGTGATGCCATTCATCTTTGTTATGCTCCTGCCATCTATCAAAAATTTGTTAATTAGATTTTATGGGACCTCTTGTACTCTTGTGTTGTTGTGTATCCTGAATGATATCTTGGTTTTCTCGGACAATCTAGCCTTTCATCAGGCTCACATATGCCAGGTTCGGAGACGTTTGTGATGCAATCAGCTCTATTTCTCCAAGCTGGAGAAATGCATCTTTGAACGGTTCTCCCTGCCTTTCCTTGGTTTCCTTCTTTGAGATTGACGCCTCCTCAGTGGGAACTTGTATGGTTCTTATTTAGAGGACCGCCAAATGGAAAACTGTTACTTGTGGCATTTTCTCCCAAATCTTTTCCCCTGAAGAGAGAAAGTACACAATTGGGGATTGGGACTTACTGGCCATTAAGTTGGCCGTGGAAGAATGGCTCCATCTGCTGGAAGGGACTTGAACTTCTGATCAACATCTACACAGACCACAAAAATCTACTTTATCTTTAGTCTGCCCAGCGTCTAAATTAAGCTATATGGTGCCTTTTCTTTTCCAAGTTAAATTTTCTGATACACTTCTGACCTGTTGATAAAAAAGTCAAGGCCGATACCCTCTCCTGATGTGGTAGGCCTAGAATCCCCTCCTCAGCACATGGTTCCTCCCGAACACTTGATCTCCACAACTTCCATCGACCTCCAACGTGTCCTCCAGGGAAAACTTTTGCACATCCTGCTCTTAAGAAACAGATTTTGAAGTGGGGACATTGCTCTCTGGTGGCTGCGCATCAATCGTGCCAACTCATATCCCGTTATTACTGGTGGCCAATTCTTGTTGAAGACGTTAAGGACTTTGTTGAATCTTGTGCCAACTATGCCCGCTATCAGTCCTCCCGTCTCAAGCAGACTGGCCTTCTGAAACCTTTGCCTATTTTCTAGATGTTCCTTGGACACACATCACCATGAACTATTTCACTGACCTGCCACCCTCCTTGAACAATACCGCTACTTGGGTGGTTACAGACTGGTTCTCGAAAATGTCCCATTTCGTGCCGCTGACTGGTCTTTAGTGGCGCTGCGACCCACACACAAGCCGTTCCCTAGGGGACATGTGCAAAATTTAAAGGGCCAGTGCATCGGTAATTTGTTAATTAATGGGCGCTGACTCTGTTTAGATCATTTCTTTCTTTCTAGCCCTTGCTGGATGTATGTGCCCTCTTTGCCTTAGTGAACGTGTTTCTTGTGTGTTAGCCTCTACCGTGTTCCTGACCTCCTGCCTCTGTCCCTTGACTTCTCTTTGCCTGTTGCCTGCCCTGACCCTCCTGCCTGTCCCTGACTACGAGTCTGTGATACGATTCGGTACCTTGTTACACCTCGGCCACCACCGGAAGCAAGTGACTTCAGAGGTCCCTTAGACTCCGCTCCCCAAAATTTTTCTTTCAAAGCCCATATATTGGGTTACTAAGCATATTCTTTGCTACTTTTCCTGAGGGTCTTGAGGGGCGACAAAAACAGTATATTCTCTCTTGATTATATATATATATATATATATATATATATATATATATATACACTCACCGGCCACTTTATTAGGTACACCTGTCCAACTGCTCGTTAACACTTAATTTCTAATCAGCCAATCACATGGCGGCAACTCAGTGCATTTAGGCATGTAGACATGGTCAAGACAATCTCCTGCAGTTCAAACCAAGCATCAGTATGGGGAAGAAAGGTGATTTGAGTGCCTTTGAACGTGGCATGGTTGTTGGTGCCAGAAGGGATGGTCGGAATATTTCAGAAACTGCTGATCTCCTGGGATTTTCACGCACAACCATCTCTAGGGTTTACAGAGCATGGTCCGAAAAAGAAAAAAACATCCAGTGAGCGGCAGTCCTGTGGGCGGAAATGCCTTGTTGATGCCAGAGGTCAAAGGAGAATGGGCAGACTGGTTAGAGCTGATAGAAAGGCAACAGTGACTCAAATAGCCACCCATTACAACCAAGGTAGGCAGAAGAGCATCTCTGAACGCACAGTACGGCGAACTTTGAGGCAGATGGGCTACAGCAGCAGAAGACCACACCGGGTTGCCACTCCTTTCAGCTAAGAACAGGAAACTGAGGCTCCAATTTGCCCAAGCTCATCGAAATTGGACAGTAGAAGATTGGAAAAACGTTGCCTGGTCTGATGAGTCTCGATTTCTGCTGCGACATTCGGATGGTAGGGTCAGAATTTGGCGTCAACAACATGAAAGCATGGATCCGTCCTGCCTTGTATCAACGGTTCAGGCTGGTGGTGGTGGTGTCATGGTGTGGGGAATATTTTCTTGGCACTCTTTGGGCGCCTTGGTACCAATTGAGCATCGTTGCAACACCTTGTGGAATCTATGCCACGAAGAATTGAGGCAGTTCTGAAGGCAAAAGGGGGTCCATCCGTTACTAGCATGGTGTACCTCATAAAGTGGCCGGTAAGTGTATATATATATTATATATATATATATATATATATATATATATATATATATATATATCCTCCTTTCTATAATTCTATTGCTGTATCTTTCACTCTCAAATCTAGCTTACAATAAGACTAAAGTAATTATTTTTGGAAATTTCCATATCCAAATGAAAAAAAAAGTTTGCGGTTTAGGTAATATGGTTCCCTTTAAACTGAGGATATAAGGAAATGACTGATGGCTAGTTAAAAGACAAGTGTAATTGTGTCCATCTGAGGTGTCACTATTTCCTCGGTGTCTCAGTTTATATAACTTAATGTAATAGAAATTGCAGTCACATTATTTTTATTCAAGAAGGGGTTATAACAAATTATGCACATATTTGACATTTAGGAACTGGAATATTCCCCTTCATTATGTCATTAATTTATTGGAATTTTAATCTTTACTTCTTGCCATGTGAAACAGTACAAAGGATATTGTAATCATATGAATATATTAGATAAGTTCTCTGTACAAAAACACACACCACTAATAAATCTCTGATTGGATAAGCTATTTTGGATAGTTTATTTATAAACCTATTTATTTGCTCCTTTGTTATATCATGCATTTATCGGCATCTAAGTCTTTAGCTGATGTCACGTGCTACAGTACAGAGGCTGCTGTAATCACATGACTCTAATAGAAAGCATTGGTGCAACTTCATTTAGAATATGCTGTTCAGTTCTTGGCTCCAGTTTATAGAAAAGATGTAATTGAGCTAGAGAGAGTGCAAAGACGAGCAACCTAACTTATAAGAGGAATGGAGCATCTTAGTTATTAGGAGAGGTTAGTAGAATTGAACTTATTTAGTCCTGAGAAAAGACGGCTTCAGGGGGGGGACATGATTAATTTATATAAATATATAAATGGTCCCCACAAAAAGTATGGAGGAAAATTATTTCATGTAAAGCCCCCTCAAAAGATAAGGGGACATTCCCTTCGGATAGAGAAAAAATGATTCAAACTCAAGAGGAGAAAAGTGTTCTTCACTGTCAGAACTGTAAATCTGTGGAATAGCCTGCCTGAGCAGTTGGTCACAGCAGGAACAGTTGGGAGTTTCAAGAAAGGCATAGATAACTGCCTGAAACGAAAGAATATTAATGCGTACGTCGCTATGTAAAATTCTGGATCCTGGCTGGTGGTGGCTCCGGGGTCAGAGATGGGGTCTCCCCTGGAGCAGATTGATTCTTGCCTTGTGGGTTTCAGGGCATTAACCAGTGGGGAGGCTGGGCTTGAAATCTTTGTCTCCCTCCCTTCACCTACATTTTACCCACCCTTGGTTGACTCGTGTCTTTTTTCAACCATACTAACTATGTAACTATGTAAGATAGAAAGTTCTCTTAAAGGAAGCATACACCACTTGTAAATCCATGTTTGTATTAGCTATTCAAGATAGCTTATCTGCATCTCTATTTATTTGCTTCTGCAGGGTAGAACAAAAGGCCTGCAGTATTTCCCAGCTCCGTACTACTCCATATCCAAATGGATTAAGTATGCAGCAAAGGTTGCAAGTAAATAAAGTTAAGAAAAACATGGTTCCTAATCTTTAAATTCTAGATTACAAAATTAAATTTACACAAACATGCATAATCTGAGAGGTTTTAATATAGATGACTGGAGGTATGCATAGCAGATTTGATTAGAAAATATTTTTCTTGTTTTATTAAATGTTGTAGGTACATGAATATTGAGTGTACCCTGTTTCCCCGAAAATAAGACACCCCCGAAAATAAAACATAGTGCATTTTTTTATGCAATTTAGAGTTTGGCTGCTTCTGCTAATGTTTGTGATGAAATTACTACAATATATTAATACATATTGATGTTTTGTTCAACAATAAATGTGAATTATTGTTCATAGAAAAAAAAATATCCACTAAAAATAAGTCTTAGCTCGTCTTTAAGAGCAAAAATTAATATAAGACACTGTCTTATTTTCGGGGAAACAGGGTATGCTCCAAAGATAACAGTGACAATGACTTTCTATGACTTTTGTGGAAAATTGATACACCACATGATGTAGCTCATTCACAGTTTTACTACTCTGTTTCTTTAAAAATAACTCACAAATGTCACTTGCAATACTGCATGAATGTGACACAATGAGAGCGGAATTGTAATAAGTAAATTCAGATAATCCTAATCCAGAAATAGAATGCATTATTCTTCCTGCTTACTCTAATTTAAATAATTAGCATAGTGTGCATTTATATTGTAATTCAGCATTAAAGCAGATTTCATTATTTTTTTCCCCAAATACTCTGAAGGCATGCTTGATTTCTCCAATCCAAAATCCTCCAGTCTGATGGGCAGCGTTTGTCTTGTCAGTTTAAACTAGTAAATTCAAGTCACATTAAATTCAGATATGATTAGTATTTAGCAGGTGATGAGCTGTCTGATTTTCTTTTCAGCTTAAATGAAGATGTATCTTGTCTGCCACAAGCTGTTCTGGTGAGCAGCTCTGTGTGTAGTGGAGAGTCAGTTTGTTAATTAATCTATACATTAATAATCTTTTAACCAAACTGGCTCCTCTTCAACTGGTCTTAGCTTTTTTTTCTACTATATAACCCTGGCTATATACAACAAAAATCTCCAATAAAGTCCTAGCTCACCAACTACTGTGGAGGCTCCTCAGAAGCAGGACTAAGCGGGACATGACAACTGTCTAGGTCTAGTATTTTCTTGGTTGCCCATAGCAACCAATCAGAGCTTCCCTTTCATTTTTTCAGAGCACTATATTAAATGAAAGGAGATCTCTGATTGGTTGCTATGGGCAATACAGAAAGTTTTAGACCTAGACAGTTTTCATACATTCTGACACCATATACGTATCTTTATAAATTGTCTAATTACTAGTATTGGTATGATCATTTCCAAAACATTCTGACTACCTATAGTAACAGTAACATAATAGATAGGGTTGAAGAATTACAGAGGTCAATTGAGACCAACCAATAGTCCTACAGTATAATTCAAAATGGACCAATAGAAAGTATATGATCAAAAATAGCAATCTTTATTTCAAACAATCATCAAAAACATCATAGAAGTCGAGATAGACAGAGAGTAGCTTCTAAAATGCAAGTCTCGTATCACAGTCACCATGTAACAAGTATATTAGATGTAATTTTATTACAAAGTACAAAAAAAATCATGTATGCTAATCACAGCAGGACCAAAAAATATTACATGAGTATCTATACTTATATGGGTGTTCAATGTATACTATCAATAATCAGCAATACCCATATATACACAAATAGTATAGTACTGCCAATACATAGTGGTGGACCTTACTGGTGAGAGGATGAGGCTTGCCTCCCCAGTGCACGTTTTGCATTTCAATTGCTTCCTCAGGGGGGTAACATCTCCATTCAGCCCCTCCAGTGTTAAAATGCTGCTGTATAAACTGCCTGCACCTGAGGTATTACCTGGTACATGGTGTCGATCCAGAGGAAGGCAAAAACCTCCATGAGGTAGAAGCCAATTGTCCCTTACAAGAGGAAAAATTCCTTCCTAACTTCAAATATGGCAATCAGAATAAATCCCTGGATCAATGACCTATCTTTAGAATTTAGCAACCATAACCTGTGATATTATATTTTTCAAGAAAGGCATCTAAACCCTTCTTCAAATTGTTCATTGAATCTACCAACACAACCTCTTGCGGCAGCAACTTCCATAGTCTCACCGCTCTTACTGTAAACACAAACAGTCTGTGATGAAGGTGAAACCTTTTTTCCTTTAGACATAGAGGATGCCCCCTTATAATTGTCACTTGCCTAGGTATAAAAAGATCATGCATGTTACATGTTGATACATGGCAATTAAATTGCCCCTTAGCCATCTTTTTTCCAAGCTAAGTGGGGTTACTTTTCATATGTTATGTTTCATAGCCTCTCTTGGTACTGCAAACCCCCCATTACCTTAACTAACTTGTTGTGCTCCTCTGCACCCTCTCTAGCTCAGCTGTGTCCTTCTTCACTGGTGTTCAAAACTGTATACAGTACTCCATGTGTGGCCTCACCAATGGCTTCACCATTTCTTTAGAGGTCTTGAAAATGTATGCCTCATTAAATGCAACCCTTGATTTTATTTACCTTGCCAGCAGCTGCATGTCATTGGTTACTGAATTTAGGATCATTGTCTACCAATATCCCCCAATCTTTTTCAGTCATAGTTTTACCCAGTATAATGATATTTATTACATAATTATACATTATGTTTCCTCAGCTCAAGTGTGTGACCTTACATTTATCCACATTAAACTTAATTTACCATTTGTCAGCCAAAGCCTCTGACGTTCCTAAATCCCTCTGTAATATTCTGTTATCCTCCTCTGTGTCAAGAGCCTTACAGAGCTTTGTATCATCATATATATATCACAACTCTACTCTGCAAGCTGTCTACAAGGTCATTAATAAATATATTGAAATGAAGAGGACCCAATACTGATGCTTGTGGTGCCTCACTAGCAACTATGACCCAATCAGAGTATGTTCCATTTAAAACCAATGACAGAGCCAATTGTTAACCCATTTACAAAAATATTCCACCAGTCCCATCATTCTCAATTTTTTTTTACTAATCTTTTATGTGGCACACTATCAAATGTCTTTGAGAAATCCAGATAGACAACATCCACAGCCTTATTCAGGTTTATTCTGGAGTTTACCTCTTTATAGAAACTGATCAGATTAGTTTGACAGGACCGACCCATCATAAAGCGGTGTAGGTGCTGTGTTATAAAGGTTATTTTTACCGAGATACTCCAGGATTGTATCTGTTAAAAAATCTTCAAATATTTTACATACAATGGAAGTTAAGCTTACGGGCCTAAAGTTTCCAGGACAATTTTTAACCCTTTTTTAAAAATTGTCCAGATCGGCCATAGGCAAGTCCTGTGGAACAGACACTGTCATAAAGAATCCTTACATATTTTAAACAAAGATTTGTCTATTACGGAGCTAAGTTTCTGCAGGACTTGTGGCTGAATATAATCTGGACCTGGTGATTTGTTTATTTTAATTAGTGTTGAGTGATTATTATCGACAAAGTTGAAATCGGCACAGTTTTTATGTTGATCGGAATTTTTAGATCATGCGATAATTTAGGTTAAAATCTGTGCATCATCTATTAAGATCGCACCATTTTCGGCGCTTCCTGTCATTTTGGCGGCCAGCAAATCAGCTTACAGAATAGAGCAGGGTGAGATGTGTGTGCGACGTCATGACTGGGATGTGTATGGTTGCGATTGGCTGGAAAAATCACATGACCTCGTTTTACATAGAACAGCCCTTCCTGTTCATGATCAGTGTCTCTCAGCGTCTCATTGCAGTAGGACGTGCGCTCTGCCTGTGTCCAAACAGCTCAGCGAAATTATTCTTTTTCTTCACAGAGAAAGCTCTACTGTTAGCTGTGATCCTTACAACTTAGTTAGATCAGAGATTGGAAGATTTTATGTAGTTAGGTAGAGAATTTTAAAGGTGCATCTACCTCTGTAAAGTCACGGAGGTGAGCGGGGGGAGCTCCCCGCGGGCGAACACAGACAAGCTCTATAAAGAATACTAGATAAAGTTCACCAAGACTTAGTGTAGACATTGCACTGCAATAGCTGTATTATTAACAGTTTTCTATTGAAATTTTGCCAGGCTATTGGGCAGCCTGAACTTATATTGGGATACACATCTTTTCTAGTAACTGCAGGTCTCTTTGTTAGGTACAAAACTCCACTTTTATTGTCAGTATACATTTCAGATAGGTGTTCTTTTTCAATTTTGCCCATTCTAGCTTTGTTGATATAGCCACCTTGCAGTTAAATTAGAATCCAGCAATTTTGTAGTCAGCACAGGTTGATAGGTGCCAAAAATACCTTTTATTATCCGAATACATTACAGATACGTGTTTTTTCACTTTTGCGCACTACAGCTTTGTTCATTGAGGCACCTTGCACTTAAATGTGAATCCAGCAATTTTGTAGTCACCACAGGTGAATTGAAAGGTGCCAAAAATACCTTTTATTATCCAAATACATTACAGATACGTGTTTTAGCACTTTTGCCCAGTCCAGATTTGTTGATAGAGCCACCTTGCAGTTAAATTTTAATCCAGCAATTGTGTAGTTACCACAGGTGAATTGTTAGGTGCCAAAAAATACCTTTTATTATCCGAATACATTACAGATACGTGTTTTTTCACTTTTGCGCACCACAGCTTTGTTCATTGAGGCACCTGCACTTAAATGTGAATACAGCAAATACTACAGGTCCTAGTATAAAAAAAATTGTGTTTCTAACAGACATTTGTTCTTCACAATTGTCCAAAGTGGCTCAAGGGTCATGCTTTGAATTTTTGGGGGCATTTTGCTGTGACATGCAGCTATACTACAGGTCCTATTATAAAAAAATGTTGTTTCTAACAGACATTTGTTCTTCACAATTGTCAAGAGTGGCTCAAGGGTGATGATGCTGTCAGAAACAGGAATAGGTAGGACACTGTTAATGGACACATATTGCAAAATGACTTGTTTTTGCAAGATCTTTAACATAGCTATCAATCCCTGTATTGAGACAACCCATTTAATACAATTAAAAAAGAGAAACAAAGACATGGTGGGATTTCATCCTATTTTAAAAATGTGTTTTCTAGAATTAAACTGCTAAAATACTTGCATGTATAAAATAGCTGGTAAAAAAATTCCTCTGAATTGTACAAGGGAGGTACAGGAAAACTTGACCAGATGTAGGTTATTCAGAGGACATGGAGTATGGAGCACGGACAGAGAACAAAGTACAGAGACAATTTTCCTCCAGCACGTTGCGTAAAATGAGAAAAAGAATGCCAAGAAAAAGGGCCCTGGGTGGAAAAAAAGGGGCGTTAAAACCCCCAGTATTTCCAAGTGAAGCTCAATTGTTCCGCACTCATACGGAAAGGGGGAAACGCTAACCCAGGACAGGGACAGTATATGTCCAGTGAACCTAAAATGGTGGTTGAAAGACTCTTTTTCCGGCACTTTTTTTAAACTGGGGGTCATGCAGGTTTTGGGGGTCATGCTGTGGCCAGGACAGGTATAGTCAATGTCCAGTGAAACTAAATGGTGGTTGAAAGACTCCTTTTTCCCGGGACTTTTTAATCTGGGGTCATGCAGGTTTGGGGCTCATGCTGTGGCCAGGACAGGGATAGTCTATGTCCACGTAAATAAAATGGTGGTTGAAAGACTTACTTTTTCCGGCACTTTTTAATTGGGTCATGCAGGTTTGGGGCTCATGCTGTGGCCCAAGACAGGGACAGTATATGACCAGTGAAACTAAAAGGGTGGTTGAAAGACTCCTTATTCCGGCACTTTTGAATCTGGGGGACATGCAGGTTTAGGGCTCATGCTGTGGCCCAAGGACAGGTATAGTCAATGTCCAGTGAAACTAAAATGGTGGTTGAAAGACTCCTTTTTCCGACACTTTTTATATCTGGGGGTCATGCATGTTTGGGGCTCATGCTGCGTTCCAGGACAGGGATATTCAATGTCCAGTTCAAGTAAAATGATGGTTCAAATTCTAACTGCCTTCCGGCACTTTTTAATTTGTGGGTCATGCAGGTTTAAGGGTCATGCTGTGGTGCAAGAAAGGGATAGTGAATGGTCTGTGAGTTTTTTTCTGTGGCTTTTATAACCTAAGTGTGTTGCCTAAGATGTAGCACGTATCCATTTGACTGTTGTGGATGTTAATTTCAGCTTCTCCAGCCCTGTTTGGGTGTAAGAATGAAGGTGTTGTTGCTCTCCCATAGACTTTAATGGTCATCGATCATAATCTACCATCGACCATCGAATATCTTGCCGATGATGGTCAGCTATCGACCATCGACCGATGTCTATGGCCAACGTAATCGCTCAACACTAATTTTAATGCATTTAAGGTGGTGTTGCACTTCTTAAGCAGGTTAAGCAGCTGACAGTCAATGGAGAATTTACATTATATCTAATCATGTCATCTTTCAAAGGGTTTTCCTGTGTAAACACAGTAGAGAAGAAGAGATTCAATAGATTTGTCTTTTTCTCATCCTCATCCAAAATTACACTCTGATTATTTCTGAGTGGACCAACACATTTCAGTTTTAGGTTTCTTACTATTTTTATAACCACCTTAATTATGTACTCTGCTCTCTGTTGCTCATTAGTAGTGTTGCACTTTTTATTTTGGTCGATATATTTGCATCCTGAATTATTTTATTCAAGTTGGGCCGGATAAACTTAGAATTTTTATTGGGATAGGTGTTAATTTACAATCCCATGCTGCTCCCACTGCTTTAAGTAGGAAGTCTGATGTCATATATAGCATAATTTTTAGTTGCCATAACTTAGGCTACTTCTATGTTATGGTACCCAGAAGTAATGTTAGACAGGATGTCACATGACACTAGAAGCGCCACCAAACTGGGAGCTCAATGGTAAAATAAGCTCTATAATCCCTCAAAAACCCATATCTCAATTTAAAAAATGTCTGGTTCGGGATTTATGCCCTAGCCATTGTCTTCCACTGTCTGATGACTTACAAATCTTGTATTGTCTTAAATCTCATACAGTTAGGTGCAAAATAATAGTAGCCTAGCATCAGTAATCTGTTTAATTACGGTTTGTGTCTGAAAACATAATACAACATGGTCAAAAATTCATGAGTAGGTTTAGCCGAGTAATGGGCAATCAACAGAATCAACAGTCATGACAAGCACACGGCTAATTTGGCGTAACTGACTCATTGAATGAAAGGGGGGTGTTCAAATAAATAGCAGTGTGGACTTCAGTTAGTGAGGTCATTCATTCTGTGAAGATACAGGTGTCAATTTTAGCCCTCATTTAATGAAGGAGGGAACCCAACGTTGAAGCTGATGGTTTTAGCCAGTGAGTATTTTCTCAGTGAGTATAATGGGTCTTTCTAGACATTGTACCAAAGTAGAAAGAACTTTGATCAAGAAGTTGATTGAAGAGGACAAAACATATCAAGAAGTGCAGAAAATAATGAGCTGCTCAGCTAAAAAAGATCACTAATGTTCTAAAATGGCAAAACCAGAAATAGGTGGTAGGAAAAGCAACACTGCCATACGACTATATCATAGAATAACAAGAATGGCAAAGTATGATGAACTCCAGGGAAATCAAAGAAGATCTTCAGTTATCTGTGAGTACTGCAACAACATCGTGAAAAGGTTACAGTTTGCCAAAGAACATATTGACCGGCACAAAGAGAAGTGACAAAACATTCTATGGACAGATGAGAGCAAGATTGGCCTGATTGGGTCTAAAGGCTGTAGACAGTTTGTCAGTTGACCCATATACACTGAATTGAAGCCACAGTATACTGTGAAAACTGTGAAGCATGGTGGTGCCAACATAATAGTTTGGGGATGTTTCTTATACTCTGGAGTTAGACCCATTTATCGCATATCAGGCATCATGGACCACTGCATATATGAAAATAAGGGAAGAGGTCATGTTGCCTTATGCTGAAGAAGACATGCCCTAGAAATGGGTGTTTCAGTGAGACAAGGAACCCAAACACACCAGCCAGCAGGCAACATCCATTGCTTGAAAAATTAACATCAGAAACGTCTCTCCTTATAAATCAATTGCTTGCCAGAGTCTTGGGAACCAGATCAGCTAAGCACCATAGTGACTCTTGCATTGAAGAAGACAACCAAGGATTTAATACTGTACTTACAGGACTTCATTACAATAGATATATTGAAAAATTACCAGTTTCCGAAATCACTTCACCAGTTTACCTCCACCGTTCTTCTTGACCAAGCACATTTTCATTTTTTTTAATACATGTGGGTTTGAACACTATAATGTTTTCTCATGTTTGGTTATATTCTACTAATTATTTTCACCTTTTTTCTGTGATACATAAGGCTTTATTGTTATGTTATTTTTACATCATATATTTTTTCAGTAGTATCAGAGAAAATGGAAAATATAAGAAAGTAAAAAAATCTGTTTCACATTTTTTATTTTTTTTTGTTTTTTTATAATAGCAAAAAGTGGCACTATATTAGGTTTTGTTATGGTGCCCCTTTTCCATTATGGGCATTTCTATACAGGTGATATTGCGTTTTAGGGTCATCAGTCGCAGAGCTGAAAGTTGCAGTTTGATCTGTTTTATGGATTTTTTTGTAGTTATTTATTTTTGTTATTTTTTTGCCCTTCATAGAGTCAGAAAAGGTTTTTTTTTTCATTCTTAATTTACCCTGTAATATTAGTCCAAATGACAGAGGATATGCAGCCCTTTGAACTCACTGCAGAGTTGATTAAGGTCTGATAAGACCCAACTACTACTGCAGTTACTGAGCCTTAGCAATCAGATAACTATCAGGTCCAGGAAGCCGGAAGGCTTCCAGATGATCTGTATATAAATGACCCAGGAAGGCCAGGATGATAATAATTCATTCCTGCTTCCTCCATGGAAAGCCTGACTTTCACAAACAGCTGGCTTCTTCATTAACCTGCAGCTGCAAACATTGCAGGGACATTCCAGATCATTCTTGCAGAGTTAAATGCCGACTACCCAGACATTTAAAGACCATGTGCAGTTGGCAACCAGTCAAAGGGGTTGTCCATGTAATAAAAAAAAATATAATGCTGATCATGGCACATTAAAAAAAAATCAACAATAATTTATTCACCTTTTCCCAGTCCTTGGTTCCAGCGCTGCGTCTCTCTGGTCCTCTGCTTAATTTTCTTCTTGACAACAGGCATGCTACTGCTACAGACGCTTCAGGGGTGATGTACCCATGTGTTAAACTGGGGAGCTGCAGCACTGGAACCAAGGACCGGGGGAGAGTAAATATAAGCTTGGTTTTTATTATATTATTTTTTATTTTACAGCACCATTAATTCCAGGGCACTGTACATTCGATGGAGGTTACATGCATAACATAAGACCAAACAAAGAACAATGGCAACACTAATTAACTAACAACCGGCACAGAGGTAGAGAGGATCCTGTCTTACAATCTACATGACATTGACAACCTCTTTAAAGACAGAAACAGTTGTGAAGCAGAACCAGAGGCCGTTGTTAAAACATTTTTACAATGATTACAAGAAAATGAATTTACTTTGATAATACTTAAGTTTTCTACGAAAAAACACTGTTACAGGGTCTGTGAAATGTGTAGTACGGTTGTTGCGCCCCGTGCACACCGAGAATATGGATGCCCAAGAAGAACAAGCTTGAAATATAGGACAGGGCTGTAATTGAAAATAAGAAAGGCTTTAAACCCTTGAAGGACGGCGAATGCAGTTTCTATGACAACGGGCATGGTTGGCTTATAGGATTATCAAATCCAAAAAAAAAAAATGTTCCATTCATATTGATTCAAGCAATGGATAAACCGGTTACAAAAGAATATAAGAGTCTTCATTGAGACCCAGATCTGTCAGTAAACTCAGCTTGTATTAAAGGTATGCTGTTTCCTAAAAAGGTATGTTATTGGAAATTGACAACATATATTACGCTATGCAAGATATAAACCTGGAGCAATCAACACATCACTGTTCTTATCTTGGACCCTTCACTTTTGTAGGGTCTTAGTTTGGATATCAGACATCTCTTCGTTATCTTAAATTATTCTTAAAGTAAAATTAAATGAATCTAGGCTACTAAAGTTATCCAAGTCTAATGCACATCATTAATCTTACCATTTAAACAATTAATAAGAACAGTATGTTAGAAGCTATTTCTTTTAGTTTTTTAATATGTATCATTGCTTTTATTCCATGGCTCTATAGAGTAATTGCCATCATTCACATAAGAGAATAAGAGAATAGGAAAAAAACAGCTTACTTCCAACTGGAGATTCTTTCTTTCCCTGGGGGGCAATGCATGGCTTATATAGTAAGTCTCTTTATACTAGTTTGGTGCTCTCCACAAGGATAACATATACCCACTAGAACTACATTTAATATCTCTCTTCCAGACAGTAGGAACCCTGCTCTATACTGATGAGGAGCAAGAACTCTAAAGCAGGTGTCTGCAGATTGATACCCTCATTTACTTCACCTATCATCTCTTCTGATTTAAGAAACTGTTCCTTAGAAGAGCAATTTCTTATTAATCTTATAAGTCATCCAAATGGAATATTCTTTATAACATGCTGTGGGTGACGTTATTTGGCATGCAATGTTAAATTCTTAGCCATGTTCTTCCTATAGGGTGATACCTCAATAGTGCCAACTTGACTGCCGCTCAGGCTGACATCCAAAAAGTTGACAGACTTCGGGTGCCACTCAAATCCAAATCGCAAGTTCATGTCATTATTATTCAGACTGTGGGGAAAAAAAAAGTATTTTGTCAGCCACCAATTATGCAAGTTCTGCTACTTATAAAGATGAGAGAGGTCTGTAATTGACATCATAGGTAGACCTCAACTATGAGAGACAAAATGAGAAAACAAATCTAGAAAATCCCATGGTCTGATTTGGAAATAATTTATTTGCAAATTATGATGAAAAATAAGTATTTGGTCAATAACAACAATTCATCTCAATACTTTGTTATATATCCTTTGTTGGCAATGATAGAGGTCAAAGTTTTTTATAAGTCTTCACAAGGTTGTCACACACTGTTTCTGGTATCTTGGTCCATTCTTCCATGCAGATCTCCTCAAGAGCAGTGATGTTTTGGGACTGTCGCTAGGCAACATGGACTTTCAACTCCCTCCAAAGGTTTTCTATGGGGCTGAGATCTGGAGACTGGCTAGGCCACTCCAGGACCTTGAAATATTTCTTAGGAATCCACTCCTTCATTGCCCTGGTGGTGAGCTTGGGATCATTGTTATGCTGAAAGACCCAGCCACGTTTCATCTTCATTGCTCTTGATGATGGAAGGAGGTTTGTATTCAAAATTTCATAATAGATGGCCCCATTCATTCTTTCATGTACACGGATCAGTTGTCCTGGTCCCTTTGCAGAGAAACAGCCCTAAAGCATGATGGTGCCACCCCCATGCTTCACAGTAGGTATGGTGCTCTTTGGATGATACTCAGCATTCTTTCTACCAAACAGTACTACTTTGGTTTCATCTGACCATATGACATTCTCCCAATACTCTTCTGCAATGCTCTCTAGCAAACTTCAGATGGGCCCAGACATGTACTGGCTTAAGCATGGGACATGTCTGACACTGCAGGATCCGAGTCCCTGGTGGCATAGTGTGTTACTGAGCCTTTGCTACGTTGGTCCCTGCTCTCTGCAGGTCATTCACTAGGTCCCCTCGTGTGGTACTGGGATTTTTGCTCACCATTCTTGTGATCACTTTGACCTCACGGGGTGAGATCTTGCATGGAGCCCATCGAGGGAGAGTATCAGAGGTATTGTATGTTTTCCATATTGTAAATATTGCTCGCACAGTTGATTTCTACACACCAAGCTGCTTGCCTATTGCAGATTCAGTCTTCCCAGCCTGGTGCAGGGCTACAATTTTGTTTCGTGTGTCCTTTGACAGCTCTTGTGTTTTCACCATAGTGGAGTTTGGAGTGTGACTGTTTGAGGTAGTAGACAGGTGTCTTTTATACTGATAACATATTCAAACAGGTGCATTAACTACAGGTAATGAGTGAAGGACAGAGGAGTATCTTAAAGAAGAAGTTACAGGTCTGTGAGAGCCAGAAATCTGGCTTGTTTGTTTGTAGGTGACCAAATACTTATTTTCCACCATAATTTGCAAATAAATTCTTTCCAAATCAGACAATGTGATTTTCAGGATTTGCTTTCTCATTTAGTCTCTCATAGTTAAGGTCTACCTATGATGCCAATTACATGCCTCCCTCATCTTTTTAAGTGGGAGAACTTGCACAATTGGTGGCTGACTAAATACTTTTTTTCCCCACTGGATATTCATCAAATGAAACAGCATGTGCGGCAGTTCCCTCCCACACCAGGAGCAGGTCATCAATATGACGACCACTTGATGTGGGGGAGAAAGGGGCAGTGATTGCAAAAAAGATATCTCTCCTCCCAGGTCGACATAAAAATGTTGGCCAGGGAAGGAGAGAATCTGGCCCCCATCGATGCGCCACAGCACTGCAAAAAAATTACCATCAAAAGAGAAATATTTATACCTCAATAGAAAGACAACAAACAAAATAACAAATTCATTGAGAGCTTCTGAATATGGACCAAATCATAGTTATATATGTATTTTTATATGTAGAGTTGTAGTTTATTGATATACGATTATTACATATTTACCCGTGACTGTGATCGTGTAATTGCATTGAGGAAATTTAAATAAGGTGGGTGAGATTTCAGGCTATGCTATGAAAAAGGAAATATGTTGGATTTTAAATGGATTACAAAGTCTTGGAATATTTTTTATTCAGAATACATGGATTGAAGCTAAATTTAAAGCCATAAAATAGCAATGACAACAATAAAATTTTCAAAAATAGTGGGATTAAGCATTAGACATGGGATTATAGAAGTAATATGTAACTATAAGAAGATTTTAGCTATTAATAACTGTGAAGCTCTACAGATATAAATCTTTATAAAGCAAGGAAATATGTTAGTGTGCTCTCCTTTGGGAAAATTATAATTTTCCAAAGCAAAGTCAAAAATAGTTGTAGCTTAAGGTTTCACGAACAGATGCAAATTTTTTTTAGTATTTTCATATTGGACCCTAGTGTCCAAAAGGGCCCATAATTATACTGCCACATAAAACTAGTGTACAATCTCAGAGTAGCTCACAGAGGAGCAGCTAAATCCCTAATGAGTCCCCAGTCATGACGGGCTATAGATCATAGTGTGTCCATGGGCATAGTGTGTCTAGGGCTGCTTCTCAGGAAATAAAGGCAGAGAAAGAGTCAAAAAGCAAGAGTCATGTGCAGTATATGCTTTAATGAACAGTAGCTGTAGGATGGGCCCTAACTCCACTGGTAGGCCTCAAGAATCAACTGCACTAGTGGGTGAAAGGTAACCCAAGCCAACACTACTAGTGTGACATATATCTAGGTTTAGTCCAGATAAATGTTTATCATCCCTATTCTGTGACAGTGCAAATCTGTCCCGTATCGTCATTTTATGTAGTTCGGAAGAGTCTAGACACTAAGAGCTAGGATAGAAAAGATCCAGACACATAAGGATCAGCTCTCCACTTTCCCTAGAGGACGCAGTCAATGCTCATAAGAGCCAGAGGCACCAGCACATTGAGCAGGCCCCATCTTGCATATGGAGCTCGCACATCGACATCGCTCATTTTAGCAACTCACAAGCAGTGGCACAGATTTTTATAGCCCTACTTAGGTATCCTAGCCACTCTCCAAGGTAGAAAACTTAGTGCTAAAGCACAGTGGAAGGAGCTGGCTACTATTAAGCCTTAAAGGACCTCTTGGCCTTTTACTGACTACATGATGCCCCATAATATCTCTGGTAGAACGTTTTAACCCACTTTATCAGCAATCCAGAAAAAAGGTATATACTGTACACCATAAAAAGCCTGCTGGGACACTTCCATTTTCTACATATGGTGTCTCAAGTTATTTAACGATGTGTGAGGGATTAGTTACATTTATAGTCTTATACTACCAAATGACCATTTGAGGGCAACCATCAAGGTATGTATTATTTATGTAATGTAATATTACTGTGACTATCATTCCAATGCTATTAGTTCTCTTTAGTCATTTCTTCTGTGATTTGATGCCACAATATGCACTTCACCGTAGCTGTTACATTACGGTCTTTTTTTATCCATTCACAGAAATATCAATTGGTTGATTATTTCTGTGATTGGATGACATACACTAACTGCATTTTCAAGAATGTGCTTTAAATGTATTAGGTGCAAAGATTGCAGTCACACCTAGGAAATTGTGCTTGAGATATCACAGAGGTTCCTTAGTCACATTAGAGGAAATCAGTACTACAGAATTACACAGTCAAGACATATTTTTAAATCCTTGGGCTAATATCAGAGTAACCGCCATATGTCAATCTGAGAACTAGGGAGCCAGGGTCATACAGGGAAGTCTTGGTCATGCTTTATCAACCAATATAATACATTTCTAGCCAAGTGACATTTAGGGATGAGCGATATTATCGACAAAAGTTGAAATCGGCCGGTTTTTAGGCTGATCGGAAATTTTCGATCAAGTGATAGTTTAGGTGACAATCTTACAGATAATATATTACTATCGCGCCATTTTCAGCGTTTCCTGTCATTTTGGCGGCCAGCCAATCAGCTCAGGGGATAGAGGGGGGTGAGCAGAATGTACATTAAAAAACTTTGAGACTCTCGGTTCACATATTTTGATCAAAAGATGTTTAAGCTGCCCACGACTTTCAACGTGATCTCAAAATCGGGCAGTCCTATGCTATCTTAACCTCTCAATCGAGCCAATCAGGCCTCTCACTGGGTCAACTGACCTCCATTATTCAGAGAGAAAAAATAAAAAACACCCAACCTGCAAGCTGCAGAAATGTTTTTGTGTGCAGAAACATACGCTATACTTGGTGTACATTGATTTTAACCTATCACGTTGAAAGTCGTGGGCAGCTTAAACATCTTTTGATCAAAATATGTGAACCGAGAGTCTCAAAGTTTTTTCATGTATGATAGATAGCATAAATGCTTCTTTAGGGATTTCCACGTAGTGTATTGCCCTTTTTGCAGTAATGTGCCGCTGGCGGCGGTCTGTGTGTGTACATGTATAATTACATGTGTGCCGCAGCCCTGCCAGTGGCACCCAGGTTTGCATACGTTTTTCAGAAATGTTTTTGTGTGCAGTAACATATGTTATAACTTGGTGTACATTCATTTTAACCTTTTGGGAAGGAAGGGGTGCTTCCATTTTGGGTTTCTGTCCCCGCCCACTCTCACAGGCTGTCATAAGAAGGGCAGCGTTGCAGGTTGGGTGTTTTTTTTGTTTTCTCTTGAGTAAAGAGTCGGGTTGAAAACCCAGTGTGAGGCCCGATTGCCTGATTGAGAGGAAAGAAGCATAGGGTCCCAATTTTGAACACTTTTTAAAGTGGGCAGCTTTTAAAAATCTTTTGATCAAAAAAGTGAACCGAGAGTCTCAAAATTTTTTTTATGATAGATAGCATAAATGCTTCTTTAGGGATTTCCCCCGTGTGTATTTTTCCCCTTTTTGCAGTAATGTGCCGCTGGCAGCGGTCTGTGTGTGTACATGTATAATTACTGTGGCCGCACCCCCCTTCCAGGGCACCCCCGTTTGCATACGTTTTTTTCAGAAATGTTTTTGTGTCAGAAAAAAACGTTATACTGGTGTACATTTATTTAAAAAAATATGGAAGGAAGGGGGGCTTTTTCCTTTTTTGGGGTTTCTGGTCCCCCCCACTCTCACAGGGGGTTTCCCAAAAGGGGAGGGTTGCAGGGGTGTTTTTTATTTTTTTCTCTCTGATAATGGAGGTCGGTTGACCCAGTGAGAGGCCTGATTGGCTCGATTGAGAGGTAAAGATAGCATAGGACTGCCCGATTTTGAGATCACGTTGAAAGTCGTGGGCAGCTTAAACATCTTTTGATCAAAATATGTGAACCGAGAGTCTAAAAGTTTTTTCATGTATGATAGATAGCATAAATGCTTCTTTAGGGATTTCCACAGGATGTACAATGTCACCACTTTGCGGTGTATGGATCTGCATTGGCTGCGGGGGGATGAGAGGCGGCAGGAGGAGAGGCATTTGCAAGGAAGATATTTTGCAGCTCAGTGTGTTCTATGATCTTCAATTGAAAAAGCATTGTTTTTTACCACTTTTTTGGCCAGCAGACCTCTGATAGGAGTTTAAATTGTCCCTGTTTTTTCAGTTCTATTGCAATCACTGCGTTTCAGTGTTCCAAAAAAATGGCATAACTTGTCCCTATAACTTTTAAATAGTTTTATTGAAGTCTGTGCGTCTGTTTGCCACAAAGAGCTCAGTTGTACGCAAATTGTGTTATACATATTTGATAGTAAATTACGCCTGTTGTCAGTGTTGTGAAGGCCGCCATATTAATCCATATAAAATTTAAATACTCTTATTGCAGTCCGTGCGTCTGTTTGGCGCAGAGAGCTCAGCTGTGCGGATATTGTTTTATACATATTTGATAGTAAATTACGCCTGAAGTCAGTGGTGCGACGGCCGCCACATTAATCCATAATAATCCATATTTATCTATACAACGTTTACAGAATCCTTTTTCCAGCACTTTTTAATCTGTGGGTCAGACAGGTTTAAAGGTCATGCTGCGGTACAGGAAAGGCATAGTTAATGTCCAGTTCAACTAAAATGGTGGTTCAAAGACTACTTTCTTCCGTCACTTTTTAATCTGTGGGTCATGCGGGCTTGGGGGTCATGCTGTGGTACAGGACAGATATAGTTAATGTCCAGTTCAACTAAAATGATGGTTCAAATAATACTGCCTTCTGACACTTTTTAATTTTTGGGTCATGCAGGTTTAAGGGTCATGCTGTGGTACAAGACAGGGATAGTGAATAGTGTGTCAGTTTTTTTCTGTGACTCTTGTTGCCTAATTGTCTTGCCTAAGATGTAGCACGTATCCAGTTTCCTGTTGTGGATGTTAATTACAGCTTTTCCACCCTTGTTTGGGTGTATGAATGAAGCTGTTGATCCTCTCCCATAGACTTTAATGGTCATAGACGATAATCTGTTATCGACTATCGGCATGATAATTGACGATATTGACTATCGATCCAATAACGATAGTTGACACAATCGCTCATCACTAGTTGCATTGTTTTGCTGGAAGATTTCATCCACCCCAGGAAAGACATTCAGCATTTATGGGTGTTTGTAATCTGCAAGGATGGATAAATTCTCAAATCGGTTGAGAATGGCTTCCACATGGATAACTGAGCCTAGTGAATGGCAAGCAAACACTCCCCAGACCATAACGCTGTCACCGCCAGCTTGTGTTCTTACAGCAATGGTCGCAGGGTGTTTGTTCTCTGAATTTATTTGCTGAACATGCCAACATGCATCCATTCCATTTGCCAATCAGCGGAGGTACCACTCCAATAAGCTGCTGAAAATTGAATTAATTTCTGCTGATGCAACTTTGTGAGCTGAGGTATAGTGACTATCTGTCTGCTTGGGAGCCTTACGCATTAGGGTTCAAGACGTTTTTTTAAACATTCTTGTGCCCCCGGTTTTTTTTGGCAGTGACGCTCCACTGTAACAATCCTAACAGGGTGAAAATCTCTGCAAAGTTAAAATCCTTGGCAGAAGTGTGAGGTATCTTCTTGTATTTCTGCTTTGGATTCCATGTTGGATTTGTAGAATTGGAAGAATCCAGTATGTGCACATACCCTTTGTTGGTATATTACTTGTATTAACTGCCACCTTGGTAGGACAGACCTACACTTCTAAGGGTTATAATTGCATGTCTTCTTTTGTTAACTGCCTTTTCCTGCTTATATGGCAGCAATGTGCTCTATTCTGATGTGCAAAACTGTCCAAATCCTGCCCTAGAGGGTGTTGTAATGTAGTCTGTTACAAACCCTGGTTATATAGAATCAGAAGGTTTGAAAGTTATCTCCAAAGTTGAGACACCTGTAGGAACAGTTTGCAGACAGTTTCAAACCATAACTTTCTTTCTATGCTGTAAAGCTGCTGTCCTTGATGTCTTTCTTGAAAAAAAGCCTTTTGGTTCAAATCATAAATTCAGATTATTGTTGCATTTATGAGTAAAAAAAATTTTTTTAAAATTTTTTTTGTGTTTTAAAACTTTATTAAACCCTTTTAAAATATTCCATCATTTGTTGTGAATTGTTTTTTATTTAAAAAAATGACTGTAAAGAAATGAGGAAATGACTGTTAAAAATGAGGAATATGAAGATAAAGGTGGTCCCACAGATGTTAAAAAGGGTTCAATGTTAAAATTTTAGGGCCCCAGTTTTGCATGGAAGTCTTGGTCATACTCTTTGAACCAATATCAGATATTTCTATGTTGCATTATCTTGCTGGAAGATCCCATCCTCCCTAATGAAGACATATAGGTATATACAGTGTCAGGCTGGCCCACTGGAGGATCTGGGTCCGACACAGATACTGCCAGTTTTTAACTGTATTTGCATATTTTAGGACCACAATTTTAAAAAATCCAGGGACCGAGGCCAACCCCGATACGGAATTCAGGTGGGCCCCGAGCTCCAGGGCAAAACATGAGAAGCGTGGGGCCCACAAGCTCTGTGACATGTTTTAGGGGGCATGATGACGGCAAAGTGAGTATATACCCATAGAGGGCATGTATACCAACAGGGGGCATATATACCTACAGAGGACAAGCATACCTACAAAAAAGGGAAAGAGAATAATTTATGTGAGAAGGAAACAACTTATCAGAGAAGATGTCACCTGTGAGTACCTGGATGTAGTTTTACTGTAATCACTTATATGTGTTCAGAGCGCCTGTGTACAATTGGTATATACTACTATTTGGTCACTGTATATATGTATATACAGTCTGGAGAGCCAGTGTACACTATATGGGTTTCGTTTTGGGAGTAATAAATTTTTTGCAGGTTAAAGGGGTTTTTATTTATAATGGTATGGTTTTTTATGCAGTAACTACATTATTTGGTCGCGATAAATGGTGGTAAGTATCAGTCACTATGTGGTGAGTATATGTGATTGTGATGTTGCGGGAGTTGGTCTTAGTTAGGAATTATTGGTACTATCGGCATTGAGATTCTGGTTTGGTATAATGGTGTTATTTTGTAAATGTATAAACATTATTTCGTAGTTTTATACTTATAACTTTGTGTTATAGCTCATTGTATATTTCTATTCCCATAAAATGTATAATTTGGGGAGGGGGACATATATCTTTAGACCTTTTGGGCGACATGTATGATCGGGCTTCTCGCCTGTTTTTGAGAGTAAACTGCCTCCGGGCCCCAAACCCCCCTTTTTGGACGCAGGGGTGCAGGTTAGGGGCAGCGTTCGCCCACTTTTGGCTGCGCCCCCATGAAGGGGGGGCAATGGGCACGGTGTGGGGCGGTGTAGGCGTTCCCGGGGGGGGAACGGACGCTCGAAAAACCCCAGGCTGTACGACGCGGCCGCCAAAGCACGGCACAATGCACCTCGGCAGCTCCGACAGGGAACCTTTTATTTTGGCTAAATGCCTGCGGGGGCGAAGTGAAGCAAAAACGTAACATGCAGGAAAACATACAAAATCCTAGAGAAAAACTCGGGCTCCCCCTCCGTGCGCAGGAGTATGATTCCAAAAAAATCGCCTTTTAAAAGGCGGAAAACATTCTGAAAAAGCTCAACCCAAAAAATAAAAAATATTTTAAAAAAAATCACTTTCCAAAAATCTAAAGAATTTAAAG
>JAODAL010042632.1:0-34603 GCA_025379985.1 Phyllomedusa bahiana | reverse complement strand
ACAGGGGACACGGAGGAAAGGTTCTCTCCTGCTCTCTCTTAGTTATTGCGACCCGATGGTCGCGATAATTAAGGGGTTAACCGCCCCCCCCCTCCCACCCCCGGAGCGATCTCAGGTCGGGGCCAACGCTGCGGGATGTCAGCTGTAATATACAGCTGACATCCCGCGCCGATTGTGCGAACTCTGCTTTAGCGTTCGCGCGATTCTCAGGACGTATGCATACGTCCAGGTGCGTCAACCCCCAACGACCTGGACGTATGCATATGTGCAAGGTCATTAAGGGGTTAAACTACATGGTAGACAACAATCTTTATGCACCAAATGGGCCCCTTTTGCCAATCAAGGGCAACTTGGCCCTAACTATCACAACTCCTTGTTTGCTCTACCAAGATGATCAGAGGCTGAAACTAAAATCATTTCGAGACCTTACTGCCCATCTCTCTTTTAAATCATATGAAGATTGTGTCCCTCAACAAAATAGATCACCTACTGCGTGGATGCAATATATGCAGCTTAGGCATTTTTTTTAAACTAACAAAATCAAAAGTGACCTAGCGAGATCACTAACTGCCTTTGAATCACTTTGTGTGCAACAGCATGCTCAAAGACATAGCATATCATTGATTTATAATCTACTGTTAGAGGAACTGTATTCTACTAAACCAACTTTCCAAACTAGTTGGGAGAGGGAACTAGGCTGCACCTTTACAGCCGAGGAGTGGCATAAGGCCTGTACCCTGGCCCACAAGACGTCCATTTCCTGTAGAGTTCAAGAACTCAACTATAAAGTATTATCTAAATGGTACAGGGTGCCGACCCTACTACACTCTTTCTTCCCATCTGTCTCTTCCATCTGCTGGCGGGGTGGAAAAGGTTTAGGGGATATGTCTCATATTTGGTGGGGCTGGGCAGATTTGCGCTCTTTCTGGCTGAAGGTAACAGAAGTAGTCAGAATTGTTACAGGCATCCAGCTCCAAGATGATCCCTCAGTTCTCCTCCTACATATGCTGCCCATGAGCCTGCATGCCCTCAAGGGAAGTCTGATAATTTTCCTGCTATCTGCAGCCAAGACAATTATTCCCAGAAAATGGAGAACCACTCAGATACCCTCCATTGCAGAGTGGTTCACAGAAATCTTTCACTTGCAGTGCATGGAAGAGCTCAGGGCGGAACAAACCAAATCTCATGACAGATTTAATAGGACATGGAGGGAGAGGATGGAATTCACGTCCTCTACAGAATATAGCAATTTCAGTTGATCACTTACTCTCCCTAAACTTGGACCTTTCTCACCTTTTATTCATGTTTTCTTGTCTTGAGAGGGGTCTGTGGGACGGGGTGCCTGTCGAGCCGTGTCTAGGGCTGTGCGTGGTTAATTGTTCCACACTTTTGTTTCTCGGCTTCGGGGGGACACGATTAATTTATATAAATATATAAATGGTCCCTACAAAAAGTATGGGGAGAAATTATTTCAAGTGAAGCCCCCTCAAAAGACAAGAGGACATTCCCTTCGACTAGAGAAAAAAAGGATTCAATCTCCAGAGGAGAAGAGTGTTCTTTACTGTAAGAACTGTGAATCTGTGGAATAGCCGCCTGAGGAGCTGGTCACAGCAGGAACTGTAGAGAGTTTCAAGAAAGGCCTAGATAACTACCTGACACTAAAGAATATTAATGCATATGTAGCTATGTAAAATTCTAGATCTGGCTGGTGGAGGCTCTGGGTTCAGAGATAAGGTCCACTGGAGCAGATTGGTTCTTGTCTTGTGGGTTCCAGGGCATTAAGCACTGTAATTTGCTTTTTCCCACTTTTTTTGCTCTTATTTGCATCCATGTTTTTAAGTTATCTAAGTCTATATGTCACGTCAAGGGAGGTACAGTGAGCCCTGACTGGGACCCAGCCCACTGTCCCTGCCTACTTGACGTGCTGCCCTAGGGGACAGACGGCAACTGGGCGACAGTTCCTGCGCTGCTAGAGTGCGGGGGGGTGCCATCAGGAGGAATAATAGTCAGACAGTCCGGGTAAATACCAAATCAGGAACGCCAAGCCACAAATCAGAACTAGAGGGATAAACGTAAACAAGCTGAGGTCAAACACGAACGGGAGCGAGGTACAAAATCAGGTGACAAGCCGGGGTCAGGGGAACAAGCCGAGGTCAGGTACACAGGTAAGCAGACAATAGACAATAACACAGGTAGCAAGGCAGTCAGGAGAATATCGCAGGCGCAGCACTCAGCTAGCAGGGAGTTTAAATGTGATCCCCAGCTACCGCCCCTGTAGCTGATTGGAGCGGCCTCCGGGTCCTCCCATTGGAGGAAATTCTAAAAATGTTCATAAAACTGAGTTTTTTGTCCACTGCCTGTCAAAAGCTGCTGAAAAAAACCTCGTTTTTTTTTTTTTTTTTGCATGTTTGGCTTTTTTTTTGCTTTTTTTCGCGTTTCTACGCAATTTTTTGGCAGAAATGCAAGGCATTATAATTGCTATGGATTTCTGTAAAAAACGCGCCAGAAAACGTCCGCCGCTTTACATAGACTCCATAGTAAATTTTCTGCCCCGCTCAGTCGTTTTTTACAATGTTTCAAAAAACGACCAGCAAGAAAAAAACTAGCAGAAAAAAACGTTCTGTGGAGACAATAGGATGTTTTTTTACTATACAAGTCTATGGGATCTCTTTTCAATAGTTTTTTCAGCATTCTTGTAAAACGAAAAACGCTGACAAAACGTTTTTGTGTGCAGTGAGGACACAGCCTTATTTTGTTTTGGTTGTATTTACCCAAGGTAGATGTGGGTTTCTCCTTTTCTACCTCTTGAAGCTAAGCTCTTGATAAGCTTTCCATTGTTCATACGTATACTCCCCATTATATTGCACATTTAGTATCTAGTAATTATTTTGTATTTGATGGAACATACTACCTGCAGTTACTTGGAGTGCCCATGGGGGCTATGGCATCGCCAGCATTGGCGAATCTGTTTATGTCATGGTGGGAATCACAATATATATACCATGTTGATAATCCATTTTCCGACTGTCTGATCTGGTATGGGCGCTACATAGACGACCTCTTGCTTGTCTGGGGTCGGGATGTGGCGTCCATACCAGATTTCATACAGTATGTTAATAATAATGATGTTAATTTGCATTTCACCCATACTGTTGAAACTACCAATATTGCATTTCTCGATGTATTACTCAAGGGAGATGTACAAAGTAACATGTTAACTACCACCTTATACAGAAAATCCACCAGTGGGAACACTATTTTACGAGCCAATAGCTGCCACCCCAAACACACTGTAAACTCCATTCCTGTTGGGGAATATCATCGTGCACGGAGAGCATGCACAAAGGAAGTTGATTTCCAAAAACAAGTAAACATTATAGATCATAGACTCAAAACGAGAGGATATACTAATAGACAAATGAACTTAGCAAAGAAAAAATCCAAGGAAAAACGCAGATACATTATTAACCCCCAAAAAAATCTTCTACAAAATACCAATTATGGAACAGTCTGCTCCATAACATATAGTGAAGAATTTAATTTGATTAAAAAGATCTTTAACAAAAATATTAATATCCTAAGACAGGACAAAATCCTTGCTAACATATTGGATGAAGGGGTGCACCTAGTAGCCAAATTAAATAAAACCATAGCTATGAATATATCCCCCAGCACGTTCTCTAGCAGCCACATACAAAGACACTGGCTTTCCCCTAAGGCTTCTTTCCTTGTAACAAAAAAGATGCAATTATATGTCAATACACTATTAAACAGGATAGATTTAAATCTAATGAAGATGCTAATAGATATTATAGTTATAAAAAAATTTATTAATTGTGATACTAATCATCTTATCTACGCTATTTTTTGTATATCCTGTGACAAAATATATATAGGCAGCAGCATATGCAGGTTCAAAACACGTATCTCAGAACATTCTACAAAAATATTAAAAAGGGTCAAATGTCTCTTTCTGGGGCAGCAAGGCATTTCATAGAAACGCATGCAGGATCGATAGAAAGTCTACGCTGCTGAGGTTTAGAAAAGGTGGATAGCCCCAAAAATGGAGGGGACTGGACACGCCTCGTGCGAATGCGCGAGGCGTACTGGATCTATGAATTAGACACTAGAGCCCCCCGTGGCCTCAATTATAGAAACGATCTGGCGTATATTTATTAAAGGAATGAGTCCCTTTCCCATACACTATATGTATATAGACAACAATGGTTACCTTGGTATGTATTTGCTTGTAGACATTATTTTCAGACACCTTGCAACATGTTCATATATGCAAGGAAATGACGTTCATGCTTTAGCAACGCCCTCTCTTTCTCTTACCTATTTAAATCACTATTGGTGTCAAAGATGTGTGACCGTGAACAAGGGCTATACTTAAGCCCGAAACGCGTTGGTTTCTGGGTCCCCCCTGCACCTCCTTTATGCTGTATTAATACATGGAATAAAGTAAGCACTTTATCATCGTTACCGCTGGGTCCATCTACGTTTTTTTTTCATACTCGTTTAAAGACACAGATGCTATTTGTTATTAATTATACTTTATTGTTTTGTGGCCTCTTTGACTTTATCGCCTGTTGGTGACTTTCCTTTTATTATTATACATGTATCTGACATCATTTCACATGATAAGAACTTGTCGTGCATTTGACTTTGTCTTCTGCATTTGTAACCTGTTTGTTGATCTTCCGTGACATATTCTTCACTTTCTGCACCTGTGATGTCTTGTCAATTCTGGTACATTTTTGCAGTAAACTTTATTTTGTTCAAAAAGCTATATTCCTATTTTAAACTTTTTTTCCCTTTGAGTTACACTACTGGCAAAGATTACTACTACAAAACATTGTAATAGGGCAGGGTGTAACTGGGTGTTTTGACATTTTACCCCGTGCTGGATTGTAGGTGATGTGCAGTATCTAAATGGCTGCTTAATCTAAGTACTGATATACCTGGGATTGGTGTCATCTCCAATCCAATCAATTATATTGGTCCTTAGGCTATGTTCACACGATGTACTGCGGCGCGTACAGTACACACTGAAGTCCATCATGTGTCTCGGGAGCTCGCGCATACTCTCGCAGCCTGCCAGCCCCATTGACATTCATTACTCACGGTGCGTATTTGCCGCGAATAAATGACATGTCACTTATCTCCCCGCGCGTACAATACGATTGTATTGTACGAGCGGGGAGAGGAGGCATAATCCATAGTTCTCTATGAGAACTATGGATTACCGTAATTTTGGCGCTCATCTCGTCTGTATTAGAGCGCAAATATGAGTTGAAATGCGTGCCGAAATTACCTCGTGTGAATATACCCTAACGGATACTTTAGTCGCCCTGAGAATCAAACTTGAATGTAACTATATTCTCTCTGTGTGGCTACCTTATCCTATTTTTTTACATACACCTGTGTTTGGTTTGTCATATTTTTACATATCTGGAAGGACATTAATGAAAGCGATATTTAGTCTTTTGTAGTTTAGCGACGTGCTAACCTTCCTTTAACTCCTTACTGACATTTGCGTAACTGTACATCACGATGTTAATAAGAATATATGTGGCAGACTTGGGCGAGGTGCACACTGCGTTTTACTATCCATCATAACATATACGTTAATTGTATGGCAAACGTGCATTGTTTGGAGCATACGTTTGATATCCGTTTTTTCCCTAGCTTTTCTATTGGCTGTCACCTGTCTTTCCTTGCTATTTGATTGGGTAGCTTTATTTATATATTTTATGACGGATACAAACATATACATTTGCAACATGGGCACAAACACTAGGATCAGTTTTCCAGTTTTAACATACATTGTAAAAAAACATATACTGTAATGTATACTTTATTTTAAACTTGAAAAAGTGCAGCGCCCGGAGTCCTCCATCCTTTAAAATTTAAAGCATATTTGACGGAAAGTGTAAAAACTAACACTATACCAATGCACGTTGCACATCCGTCCACATATATAAGTCAATAAACTCATTAACGCATCTGTTCTCTCTTCCGTCAGAACAGATCATTCATCCGTTCAAAATAAAGCAGTGTGCACTGAGCCTTAGGGTATGTTCACCCGGCTTATTACGGCGTGTGCTTTGGAACCACTCGCTGATCAGCGCGTAATTCCAAAGCACGGGGGCAGCCCCATAGACATGCATTGTCAGCGACGCGCATTCACCGCTAACAATTGACATGTCCATTCTCCCCCCCGCGCGTACAATATGATCGTGGGGAGACGCCGCGTAATCCATAGCTCTCATTTTACTTCTTGCACAAGGGTCCAGGAGCTTCACGTTACTCCTCTGCTGGCTATCATGAGAACCTGAGGCCTATGGAGACTAAAAATACAAGGAAAAAATGGAAATAAAAAAGTAAAAAATATAGTAAAATATTATAATGAAATTAAATTCAATTAAAATGTGTAAAAAAAAAGAAAAATATAGTAAAGTATTAAATTTAATTAAACTGCTGAAAATCTTCCACCACGTTCCGTGCTTTCCTTCGGATGTAGACTGCTACAGAGGAGCACAAAAGTTGCACAGACATCCCACCAGCAATGGGGAGGCAGCCGCCACCTGAGCCTGCGGTCTATCAGGAAGCCACTGCCTCCTCTGAGCCTCCTCAGCAGCAGACGTGCAGAGCTTCCATGCTCCAGACAGCAGGAGGCGGAGCTCTGCCCCGTGCGGGGACTCGTGCAGCAGCCGGGCCTGTCTGCAATTCTCCACGCTGATTGGAGAAAACCTGTCACGTGGCCCCGCAACCAGGAAGTGAATGGTGTAGAATAGTAGCAGGTGGGAGGGAAGGGGCAGCGTGCAGTGACAGCAGCTGCTGAGCGACCAACAGCAGAGGACGGCAAGGACCCCGGGTGAGAAGGACACAGCGAAGTCATTGCTCTGTCTGTGAATATGTGTCTATGTACAGACGTCTATTGTTATCTTATTACACCCCACAGTCATTGCACTGTATTGTGTATATATGTATCTACATAAAGACACCTCATTCATTGCACTTTATCATGTATTTATCTATGTATAGCTCTATGTGTGTATATAAAGACACACCCCCTCAGTCATTGCACTGTATTGTATTTATATTTATCTACAGGTTTATATATAAAGAGACACCTCAGTCACTGCACTTTATCATGTATATAGTTGTATATGTATCTGTATGTGGATGTATAATCTTATACAGACATCTATATCTAACTACACACCTCGGTCAGTGTATTTGTGTATATACCTATGTATAGCTATATGTGCATATATAGACACACCCACACACTGCTCAGTCATTGCACTGTATCATGTATATATCTATGTATGTTTATATTTGTGGATGTATAAAGTTATACACACATCTATAACTACACTCCTCAGTCATTATACTGTATCTGTGTATATACCTATGTATAGTTATGTGAATATATAACCCCCCCACACCCCTCAGTCACTGTATTGTATCTGTGTGTATTTATTTATACTCTCTGACATCTATTTACATCTGAATATACTCTCGCTCAGCTTGTGTCTGTGGTTTGTGCACTATTTTATATGTAATACTTTGTTACACAGTGATCTGTATGTTGTATACATGGAGTGTTCCAGTGTATATGACATCCAGGCGCCCTCCACTGCAAGGCCCCATTCACACGGCGGTTTTGGCCGCGGTTCCCATGGCCGAGGCCTCATCGGTCCTCGCCACAAACTTGCGTCTCCCTACGCAGGTGGGTGTGGTCTCAGTGTGGGAGGGGTGTGGTTTGGGGTGCGGCTTGCTCCGAGGGTTTACCCCCATGCAAATTAATAGCAGGGGCAAATCGAGTCCAAGCCGCGGCGACTCCCGCGGCAGACCGCGCGGCCGCCGCGCAGAGTACTCCCTGTCAGGAATTGACAGGAGGGTTCTTCACATGTGCGGGTTTGCGGCCAAACCCACGGCGTGTGAATATTAACGCGGTTTCCCATAGGAAACCATGTTAATAAACTAGGCGCGATTTGGCCGTGGAAACCGCGTCGGAACCCACGGCCAAATCCATCGTGTGAACGGGGCCTAAGGGCATGTACTTCACACGGCGTTTTGGACGAGGTTTTCGGAGCGTTACCTCGTCCAAAATGCTTCCAAAACGCCCCCAGTTCATTTAATTGATTCCTATGTAAAACCTTCTTTGGAAGCAATGAAAAAGAAATGTCATGTCAATTGGTGTGGTTTTCACCGCGGTTTTTGTCCTGGCTATTCATTTGTATGGGTGAAAACCTTGTCAAAAACCTGATTCAAAGCCCCGTCAAAAACTTCGTCTGAAGAAGCTTTTTTCAGGCGAGGTTTTGATGTGGTTTGGATGAGGTTTTGGGCGAGGAAACACTCCGAAAACCTCGTCCGAAACCTAAGACTGCATCCACACGGCGTGTTGAGTCCATGTGAACGTACGCTTTTGGATGCGTATTTGAATCTGTCAGACCCCAAACGGACCCAAACACGTATCTAATAAATAGCAGTGTGATTTACATTGCATTTAATATGATACACGCATCAGTGTTCACACGAGTGATCGCCGACACGTGTCTCACTGCGTCTTTTGGATCCATCCCAAGAATTGACGTGTCACTTCTTGATCCAAAAGACTCAGCAGGAGCCATAAAATAAACTGCAGCCATATCCTGCTGCAGCCAAACACACAGCTGCGTCTTGGATACATGTTGAATCTGTTTAGGATCCGATCACCGCTACGTTTTTGGATGTGATTTTTCGGATCTGAAATCGGATCCAAAAACGCTGTGTGAACGGCCCTAAGGCTGAATCCACACGGCCGGTGAATTCACATCCGTCTGGCACTTTGGTTTTTCGGGACGGTTTTCAGATTTCGCCCGCCCCATGGTACAGTATCCTCCGTTTTCCAAGTGAAGTTCAGCAGATTATTGTGCATGTTCCAAATTTTTGGAAGAACAGTTTTGAAATCCGACTGTTAGAAAAGCTGAGTTGTGTAGACTACAGTTCAGATTTTCTATTGAGGACCTATTCCTAACATGCTGCAGGGTTAGTGAGGTGTGAGCACCAAAGGTTTCTATGTGCGCCAGGACAGTGCATTGTCAGATCACCCATAGTGTATTTTGTGCAGTCACACGTTTCATGCCATGCGATTGTATAAGCAGAAGAATCCGCACCGCTGTCTTCCTAATTACTGGGCACTTATTACAGGGGAGCGCGCCCTAGGGGCCTTTCATGATATTTGGGTATGAAGTCCTGACCTTCAAGAAGTAGTACAGAAATGAAATACATACATAGCAGGTGGACCTGTAGTTCTAATTTTTATACACATTGTCTACCATTTGTTATAGAGTTGTCAGTAAATGGAAGCTGTGCTGTGATTGGTTGTAAGGGCAGCAAAAAGTTTCAGAAATCTCCCTCCATGATTTTCACTTTTGCTGTGTTTGTACCCTGTAGTTGATGTTGCTGGGAATCCTCTAATGTTCAGATCCTGACTTATTTGTAATCATCGTTGTCTTCAGTTACACGTCCCATAGGGTGAGGGCTACTAATATGAGAGTAATTGATGGAGAATGATCTTTTTAGTAGGTTTATTTTGCGTGTGTTTCTGTTATTTAGTGAGGTTGTGACATCACAGATAACCCCCGGTCTGATTGCTTCAGTGCTGACTTACTGTCTGGTTACTTTTATTTTTATAAAAACAACACTTGGTTCAGCACATCCAAAAAACCTCTTAAAAGAAGCTAGGTGCAGCTGGCGTGGTTTATATAAATCACATACAGTAAGGAGCCCCTATTTAAGGGTACAGGGGAAAAAAGCATACCTGTTTTAAAAAAAACTTTTAAAAGTTTTTTGAGGTTCTTGTTCACATTTTGCCCCAAATGTTTAAACCCCACCTTTTGGTGTGCTAAAACCAAGTTTGTTTTTGTTTTGTTTTTTGGGGGGATGGTGTCCATCATGGTTCTTTGCATTTCCACCCTTTTTCAGGCTTTTTAAAAAGTGCAGTGTTTTAGTAGTGGTCCCTTAAATTTGGATAGACCACAGAGAAATGTCCGTAGTGTAGGACCCACTGCTCTGGGGGCCCCCCCGTGAAGTTCGGAGGTGGCTTAAGAGTTTTGCGCAAAAGTGTGTACAAAGAACTCCAAAAACTTTTTTTTTTTTTTTTTTTTTTTAAAGAGGTAGCTTTTTTATGTATCCTTAAATAGGTGCTGCTTTTACTGTTATGTGACTTTTTTATTTTTATGGCTTGTTCTTTAAAGGGGTTTTGCAACGATCTCACGATTTCATACCTCTTGCATTCAGCTCTGTGTGCTCAGTAACAGGCGTGTGTGATTTGTTGTGTTGCAATCATGGACCCGCAGGATGACATCCCAGGCCCTTTCCCCCTTCTGTAGTCAAAGAAAGGTTGTTTATGTAAACCCATTGTGAGAGCTGAGAAGTAAAGTTTTTGCCCCCGGGGAAAGGGGCCCTAGGTTCAAACCCCTCCCGGAACCAAAACCCGGTGTTTTTTTTTCTTTTTTCCCTATTGGGGTTTTTTATTTTTTGCACTGTTTGACTAATTACTAAGGGGACAGGAGTAGAGTGACGAACCTGGTGTTTAAACACTCAGTAGTGCCTGAGGGAGAGGTGATTTTGGGCCAGGCTAGGAGCTCACGCCCTGGTCGTACCCCCTGGAGTGAGCTGTAAAAAATGTATCACTAAAGGGCGTAAAAAAAAAACGGTGCAGAATTTTTAATAAATGAATGGTGAAAAGTTTTTCATTTGCAGCTTCCCCCCTTCAATTTTACTTCGTGGGAAAACCTTTTAAAGGGGTTTTAACGTTTCAAAGTCAGTCTAGTTATGGGGACAGTAAAAAAAAGCACTTTTTTTTTTGGGTTGCTTGTCACTTGGTTTGCGTTTTAGTTCTCTGTAAAAACTGTATTCTGTTTTTGCTTTTGCTTGTTGCTGGTCGGAACGCCCTGGTCGATTCTTGAAAACCCTGCATGTGATTGCTGGCTGACTTTTATTAGCCGTTGGGTCGCCCCTAGACAGGAAAATCCCCGGCCACGCCCCCGCCGTGATGGTGCCTGCCACTCTGTGTTTACTCCCCTTTAGGTTAAAATTGATGTGAAACCCAAGGTCTGTGGCTTATGTAATCTCGCTCTATGGTGATGTTGGGCAAAACTGGCTTTTAAAGGGCTTTTGCAAAGAGGTTGTTTCACCTCCCCACAGGTCCAGTCCTTAAGGTACCCGAAAGGGGCGTTTGTTTCGGGCTAATGCAAGCCCGCCCCCTTCTGACGTCATCCCCGTAGTGTATAAAATAAGGATTAACACTGTGTCTGCATAAACGCTTGTTAGTGCAGGCTTACTGTTTACTCAAGATAAGGTTGGAGTTCAAGTCCCCTCGTATTTTTTTTTTTTTTTATAAATTGTACACATATTTAAAGATATGAAAATTAGTGTGAATCTTAATTTTTTCATTACCACACAAGTCCCCTATATAGTGCCCAACCCCCGTGTCAACCCAAACACTTCAAATATGTATCAATGCATATATCGGGGGGGTGAGACATGATATGGGGGGGAGCTATGTATGGATATATATTTTTATGAGATTGACATATATATTTTCGGTCTCTTACATATGTGTTGAATTTAGGGGGGGGGGGAATCTCTGTGAGGGGACTAGAACTCCAAACCCCCTTCGTTGAAAAGCAATACTCTATCAGCTCACTCTCTACCGTGCACCCAAAAGCCCAAGTTAGTTACAAACTGAGCGGGCCTTCTTCAAAGCTGTTTGTTCTATCCCCCTTATTTTCACACATGTCATGACAGGAAGCGAGTCTTTACTTGAAGTGACATTTGTCCCTTTTAGTTGGGTAAAGGTCTCTGCTTTGTCAGTACAATTTGGGTGAACACCACTAAAAGTTAAAGCTGCTGGCTTTCAGCATCATTTGTGTGTAACTAAGACATATGACAGGTGCTTGCTGGTTTTGGACCCTCAAGGGCTGCAGACATAAGAAGCATGCAGGGGCTACCAGAGCTGTTATATCCAGACAAACTTCTGCATCCCCTACTTTATACAAAATGATGTCACAGTTCTTCAGTGAGGGGAGACACGCCTGCTGACAGGAGAGACACGCCCCTGGATTTCAAACTCAATCTGAGAAAATTAGCTAAACAGCTCAAACTATAACACCCCTTTAAGGGTTACACTGGTTATAGTCACTATTGTCATTGTAAAGGCTGAGCTGGGTCTAGTTGGTCCCAGCAGCAACGTCTTGCTATTTGTATTCCTATGATCACAAAATCGCCAAGACCAGGAGAAACAGCCCCCTGTGTGTGTGTATGGGGATGGAGAAAAAAAGCAGTAAAACTGCTTCCGTCTTCCCTCTGGTGCCCCCCACAGTCTTTTACTCTTGAACACCTGAATTTTTACTGCTCACTCAGGCAGCTGCTGTAGTCCTGCACCATAAATGCTTATTCACTTAGGAACCAATGTATGTTTTTGTTCTTAAAGGGGTTGACCCACCAGCAACTTTTATCACCTATTCACAGGACAGGTGATAAATGTATCATGGTTGAATCTGTGCCATCTTATCCATTGGGTGCACTAGGCAATTGCCTGGGGCCCTACAAGCATAGTGGCCCTGGGTGATCAGAGGTATGTCCCAGGAAACCAGGGCACATGCTGTTGATTTCTGGGTTGGCGCTGCTTATTTTAATTGTTTGTATGGTCTAGGGATGCACAAATTGATAAAAGCCATGATGGAGGAGATAGCCATTGCTTCCCTTTCCCACCAATTTGTCTTGTAGGCCGCAGGCTGCTTTAGCCCTTACATCATGAGAGTGTCCTGACATAGGCCTCATCCAGGGGGTCCTGCTGTTTGTCAGGAGAATGGAGAGACGAGTGTTTAGAGATGTGTTCTGATGTCATGGATTGTTTGGGCATAGTTAGAGACATGGCCTGATGTGATGTCATTTGCTTGGGGGCCTTTAATTATATTAAGATGGCCCTGGTCTGACTATTGATATCCCTGCTGTTTCTGAGAACAGTGTTCTATGTTCCCTTAGGTGGTGGTCACGTGTTCACACTGTCTACGCGACCGATGACGGCCATGTGCTGCACTTCCCTATCCCCATCAGTCCCATAGGCAGTAAATGGAGCAGCACTCCCTCCACTCAGGCAGATGGTCTTTGGACCCCATTTTTGTAATAGTGCACGTCCCAGCAGTTGGACCCCTGGTGATCATTAAATTATTACCAGTCCGGTAGGTAGGTGATGGATATTGTTGTTGGGGTAACACCTTTATAGGCTCCGTTCAGTATTTTCATTATATGCTTTATTCTGATCATGTGTTTGTTATATGCTGTACCATATGATGTTCGGAGTTATTGCAGCCTTTAACACCTGTAATCCATGGCACTATTTTGGCATACATTTGTCTTGTAGGATAGTTTTTTTTTTTTTTTTTTTTTACTATATTGATCACATTTATTGTGAAATGTCACAAAGGTATAATGGTCCAAACATTTGCCCAAAGAGTGCCTTTTTCGGAAAGGTTCGGAGATATGCATCATCATACCAAGTTAATTATATTAAAGCTGCATAGTCAACCACTGCTGTCAAAAAAAAGGAAATCACAGAAAAAAACTCCAAAAGTAAACTAAGGCTGTATTGATTGTGCAGTGAAGCACTATCCTGTTGGTGCACATTTACGTCACAGGCTGAACTCACTAACCTGCTCTGTCTAGAGAGTGTGGGGGGTCATTGACATAACAGAACGTCCTGCATCTGCTCTGCTCAGTTATTCCTATTGAAGTGCTAGTCTCCTGAAATAAACCCTGTGTGTCTGGTCATTGCAGCATTAACAGCGTTGACATGGAGGACACTGTGGATAACACAGAAGTCGTGGTTCCAGAACTGCATAAGCTGCTAGAACAGGACCCTTATCTCAAGCCGTATGAGAAGGACTTCCAGAGGAGGTAAGGGAGCAGCCATACCAGTCCGTATACTATTCCGGGTTTATCTGTCTGAGCAGATGGCTGCCCGATAGCTACCTATAAAAATGATAGAACTTCCAGTGCTTTTTCTTTTAACTCTTTCGTAGACAGCTGTGGCTTTTACTGATAGACTGTCTGCTCAAAAAACTACTATGCACATGTTTATTTCATCTTAATAGCTTTCAATTTTAAGGAATTTTCTCAGTAAGCTGTTTCACTGAGTCACAAGTAGTTTTACACTCACTTTGTCTCCTCAGGCAGTGGGTGGTTCTGTAGCAATGATTAGCATATTTAACTTCTCTGTAAGTAGCTGAGCTATTACACTGACAAGTGCAGGAAAGCTAATCTTCAGGAAATGAAATGTCCATGTAGTATAAGAACTGAAAACAATTGTTTTTCTGTAAAGAGAAGCTAATCTTGTTAAAGATCATTTGTTTGCTCTGGAGTGAGGAAGTGAGTTTTGTCCGTCTATGTTGACGTCACTCCGGCTCTCTACTCGGATAACAGAGTTCTGGTCAGGTAACCCTAGAAACGTGTGCACTCGGAGCAGATAAGAATGATTGTATCTTATGATTAAAGTAAAATCACTACAGCAGTGTATTTAGAAACGATCTTCAATTTTCTGTCCCTTCACTTTGACCCCTTTAACTTTATTAAACATATTTTATTAACTACATTGATATTCTTCTTCAATTGTTCAACTATTGTCTAACTATTAATGCAACTCTTGTATACATTTCTTAATTTGTTTTGAAGTTGATTAAAAAATGTGTACAATAAAATCAGGTCACTTTAGAGGGCTATTCCCATCTCCTATCTTCTGGGTTAGGGGATAGGAATAAGCCGGTGGCAGAGAATGGAGAGATGGTCGCACATGCATGACTCTCTACCTTCATTTCTTTGGGAGTTCCAAATACAGTCCAGCACACATGCTTGACTGTATGCAGAACTTCCATAGAGAGAATGCGCATGCACGGCCACCTGTTTCTTCTGTTACCAGCTCTCCTAATTCTGAGCGTAGGAGATAGGAATAACCTTTCAAATATTGTATTAGGACAGTAATCTCCAGTGGTTCTTAAACTTTTTGATGCTAGAATTACCCACATAGACATTGGCTTGAAATTTTACGTGTTTGGTACCTGCATCAGTTCCGTGCTTAGGCAACTCTCACACTGTGTTTAGCAGTTGGGTTTCCTTAATGTTCAATACCTGATGGAGTCCATGAAGCTGGATGGAATAGTGCAGTGAGCTGCACTATTCTGTTGAGCTGGATGCAGTAACAACACAAATACAGTATCATGTAGTAAAGGTTTTTATATTGTGTACAGAACACCGTCTGAGTGGCATCCGTTATTGGTGTATATAGGAGCTATACATTGGGCACTACCCCGATGTAAAGTTTTGACAGACACTGAGATGCAGGTTGAATTCAATAATTCTGATATATCTTCTATGTTTTATAACACCATAAACAAATTGTAATTCCCCATATTGGACCTGGTGCCCAGGTGAGTCCGACAATTCAGTGGTCTTGTTCTGTTATCAACCATTTATTATGATGGCATATGACAAATGAAACGTATACGTCTAAGGGCGTATCCCCACGGCACAAGACAAATACCGGTCGGTTTATGCGACCGGTATTTGTCCGTTTTCGCAGGGGGACGACTTTTCTCCGCGATGAGCGGAGAAAAGCCCTTCCCATCGACATGTTCATATTCCTCTGAAAATCGGACGGAAGAATGAACATGTACAATGTTTTTCAGGCCGCCACGAGTTTGACAAACCGCCGGGTGGAAAACCCGTGCATTGGGGACTGCTGCACGGGTTTTCCATAGCGACCCGTGTAAAAGTTTGCCTAATAGGAATCTGCATGCCTGTATCGGTATGTTTTTAGGGTGCGTTCATACGGCTAAGGACAAAAACAGCTCTGTTTTTGCCTCAGCAGCACTGTCATTTCAAGCAGTTTTTGGACTGTTTTTGTCCCAGTTTTCCCTGCGGTTTTTCATGCTGAATAGTGTACTGAATGCAAAAGTATTCCTGATTGGTGCAAGAACCATCTGATAATATGTGTATTATATATATATATATTTATAACTACCATATATATTTTTTTTTAACTCACAATTGCACAAAGGCCGACTTTTTCACTGTAAGCACATGTGCATGTTAACAGCATAAAAATTTGGTTAATTTAGGCTAAAAAGAGGATTTATAGACTCTCGTTCACACTGAAGTGCTTTGCAGGACATTCCTGTGTGTAAAAAAAAAAAAAAAAAAAAAAAAAGTGCCAAAAACCACTCGCTCAGTTTTGAGCGGTTTACATTGACTCGAATGTTATCTTCCGTCTAGAAACCGGTCGGAAAAATGAACATGTTCTATGTTTAGTGGACCGGCGGAAAAACAGTGCAGTGGGGACTGCTGGAGGGTTTTTACATTGAAGTATATGGGAGAGGTTTTCAGACGGCTTCTAAAACCACAAACCATCTGAAAAACCGTTCAAAAACCTTTGCCGGGTGGACAAGCCCTTAGAGTGTGGGAGAAAACTCTAACAAGTAGATGTAGGATATGCAATGGTATTTCCTGGGGTTCGTGGCCTCTTTCAGCTTGATGATCTTGGCAATGCCTTGAAACTTTGGGCCACATATATGAACCTGTTTAGGTCTAAAACTCACTACCTATGGGCAAAAGAGTGAGTTTTAGACCTAAACCGGTTCATGCATGTGGCCCTTTGAGTCTTGGCATTTGTATGGATGTTACTTTCACATGTACCAAATGTCTAAACCAAGTACACCCCTTTATAATATCCAAATGGCAGTGGTGTCTCTTAGATGGAAAACATGCCCTGCAGAAATTGTTCAGGAATTATGTAGTGAACATGACAGAGTTTAAGGCATTGACTTAGCCTCTAGCTTCCTAGTATCTCAACCTGATCAAGCATCTGTGGGATGTACTATAAAAACAGGTCTGATCTTAAAGAACTCACCTCACAACCTACAGGACTTAATGGATCTGCTTCTAACAAACCACAGGTCACCTTTACAGATCTTGTGGAGTCTGTGCCTCGATCTGTTTGAGCTAGTTAGGTAAAGCATTTTATTAAAAAAGTGATCTGGATATAGGTTGGGGGGGCCTGGGAAAGAGAAATGGGGGAAAAAAGATTAACACGATAAATGCAAGGTTTTGCCAGGGGGAGAAAAAAATTCCCAGCCCATGATTACGGGGTTAAATGGACAAACTCGGGGTAAAAGTGATTTGGAGAAAAAACTTGGGAATTTGATGAACAGAAAAACTTTAATTTAGACCCCAGTGTAAAGGGCGCAGCACCCAAAGGGCCCAAAAAATGATCATGGGGTGTTTTTAAAAGGAGCAAAAGATGAGAACTTCTTTCTCCCATTTTTAAAAAGGTCTTTGGGTTTCAGCCAACATGGATATTATGCAAACAAAAGCCCAAAAGAAAGGCAGCAACCCCAGCAGCAGCAAAGGGGAATTGCAGTTTCCCAAACTCCGGTTAAGGGTGGGGTACACAATGCTTTATTTTCAATACAAAGTGTTGCAGCAGTAATAGAAGGCAAAAAAAGCGGGACAAAACCCTGCCAAAGCTTTTTCGAGCAAAATTGCTCTTGTTTAAACGGATAAAAAATGTAAAAAATTCAATGATTTAAAAAAATTTTCTAGAATCAACAAATACGTTGAAAAATTTTGCATCACTCCTATAGGGGCTAATGACAGTGTTAAAGGGCCGTGTTTTGTCAATTGACAAACCTAGTATATTAAAAACAAATCTGTTTTTATTTTAACCCCTTGGGGGAAATTCTAGTTTTTTGGTTTAAGACCCAAATTTGGGCTTCCCTATAGCGCACTTTGCCACCCCAATTACCCCCGGTAGGGTTTTTCTAAAACCTGTTCAATAGATAAAATCCCCAAACCCCAAAGTATCCCCATTGTAAAAATTCTAAAAAAATGTTTGGTCCCCCTAAATGCATGTGCATGTTTGTTTTTTTGCTAGGGCAGGTGTTTGGGAAAAATTTTTTTTTTTAATTTTTATTTGTGCACCCCAACATATTTTTATTGCACATTGTGATTCTTTAATATATAACTGGTGGCACCCAAAATTTCTTGAATTTTGGGAATTTGAAACTGTTTTTTTTTTTCCCCTTTGGTTGCTTTTTTGGTAGTTTTTTGCCCTTATTGCAAAGATTGCAGCGTTTCCCCTCCGCGGGGGTTTAAAACCCCCTTTTAAATGTAAGCCTTGTTTTTTGGGGGGTTTTTTATTGACAAGGGTACTGGGGGGAAATTATGGTGCTAGATTTTTTCTGCGCTTAGATACGCTTTTTTTTTTAAAACCTTTACCTATGATTTTGCAGAATGGTCCTGTTTTTGAAGGTTAGACCCTTTAAGAAATTTTGGTTTTTGATCCCCCAAAAATTTTTTACTATATTTTTTGGAAAACACAAGTGGATTATTTTTTTTAGTGGCAAAATTTTCTTTTTCTACCTTTGAAATTCCCTCTGTGTCTCTGTCATAGTTAATAGATCCTTTTTGGTTTTTTCTTTTTAAAATTTTTTTTTTTGCTTTTTTTCAGACTTTTGAGGTGTTTTCCTCTTTTTTCAATCTGTCATCCACTCTCCCCAATTTCTTTCAAATAGTCTCTTTCCGGGTACACCCGCTTGGCCCTAAAATATTCACCATGGGGAATAGCCCCAACTGTAAAATGGAGAGTGGCGGGCTATCCGTCTGAGAAGGGAAATTTCCCCTAAATTTTTGGGTTTTCTTTATAGGGGTGCTAAAAAAATTGCGTCCGGGTATCTGAAATTTTCCAGTTAAATGGGGTTTTTAAAGGGGAAAAGGTATCTAAACCTGTTTCCCAAAATTTCCAGTAAATTCAGATTGAAGGGGTTTGGGAAATTTAAATATATCCATAAAATCCTGTATGGCGCTACATTGTGGCCCCCAAAATAATCAAGAGGTCATCAATTTGTAGCGCCATCCAAGGATGCACTCCCTTAAGGTTTGGGCATCACTATTTTTAAAACCCTTGGTGCTCCCACCTGCCAAAGTAGATGTTGGCCAGAGATGGAGAGGAGGTAGCAACCCCCTGGGGTTTCCTTTAAAAGTTTTTTAAAATAGTTTACATCTTCAAATTTGAAGTAGTTGGGGTTTTTAAAAAATATTCAAAAAGATAATACTATTAAATTTTTGAAGACCGGGGCAAAACCCACTGAAATGCTGAAGAAAAAAAGAAAAGGGCCCCCCACAGTGAGGTCAGGAGGCCCAAAATAGAGTACAAAACTTGTAACATCACATCCCCTTTTCCCTTTTATTCCCTTTTTGCCAAATTTTTTACCTGAAATCATTTGCAAAAACAGCTTTGGGTTTTGTTTTTAACTGGAATTTTTTGAACAAAAGGTTGTAAAAATTTTTTCCAACCCTTTGTTTTTGACGCCCCATTAAGTGAAAACCCTTATAGAAATTTAAAGGGGGTTTTAAAGTGGGTGGAAATTTGTCTTTGTGCACTTTGGGGGCGCCCGTAGAAGATAGGTATTACAGGATCCTTGCCCCATAAATAGTTACCTTGTTTTTTGTTTTTAGCTCCCTTTAAAAAACCCCCTTTTCTTATAAGTTTAAATTTTTTTCTTTATGGAAAAGGGTTTAGTAGGTTTCTTTAAGTTTAAGATAGGGGGGACAGTTTCGTCTAATATGACATGAACCTGTTTTACATTTGAGGTCATGATCAAGAAATATAGTGGCCCCCCCTTATCTGCTTTTTTTTTTTTATTAAAAATTTCTGTTGTTTTTTAATTTCCCTTTAAGGGGTTTCATTTGACTCCAAGATAAGTTTTTTATTTTTGGCGTTTTTTTTTTTTTTTTTCTAAACAAATTTTTTTCTGTAAAGCTAGCAAATTTTTCTCTCCATCGTGCTCTGAAAAGCCTTTGAGGGGTACCCTAGCTTTTTAGGGGGGGTTTAAAAATCCCGGGGTTTGGGGGTACTGCCAAGATTTTTCATCCAGATTTATCCCCAGAATTTATGTTTCAGTATCCCCCCCTTATGTTGCTCTAAAAAATAAGGTCTTTAGGGCTAATTGCTCCTGGAAAAAAAATCAGGGAAAAACTCATTATTTGGGGCCCTTTTATATGTGGGTCGATTTCAAATTCAGGGTTTTTGGTTTTTTTGGAAAAATTTTTTTTTTAAGTTTTTAATCGAAAATTTTTTATATCGGAACGTTGAAAAAAAATTTAAAATCATTTAAGGGCAAAATTGGCCCTGGGCCAAAACTTCCCTTTGGGGGTTTCAGTAGTTTAAGGGGGGGGGAGTAAGTTTTTTAAATTGGCATTTTTTCTTTTTTCCCCGTAATGTTTTTTGGTTCTTTTTTGGTGTTTTTTTTTTTAAGGGGGTTGGGGGGTTTTTTGGGGGGGGGGGGCCCCCCCCCCGGGGCTCCCCCGGGGGGGGTTTAGGGTTTTTTGCAATAGGGGTGGAAGGTTTTCCAAGAGTCAGTTTCAATGGGGGGTCTTTTTTGGGGTTTTAAGGGGGGGCTTTTACTTTTTTGGCTTTCGGGAACCCTTTTTCTTTAAATGGGTTTTGGTAATTGGGGGGGGTTTTTGGTGTTGGGGTTTTTCAACTTAAAATCTTCCCTTTCTTATATTTTTTTATTAATCGTAATGGGAGGGGGGGGTCTTCAAGTTTTGGGGGGGTTTGAAAAGGGTAATGAATGGGTTTTTTTTTTTTGAATTTTTTTTCCCCTTTTTGGACTACAATTGGGGTTTTCAATTTTGGTGGTTTCAAATTTTTAATTTTTGGTTTAATTTTAAAAGGAAAAGGGGGGAAAATTCAGTAGTATTTGGTTCCACTTGACATTAAGGCTTCTTTTTCTTTTTTGGAAGGCACTTTTTATTCCCTTTAACCCCTGGGGAAAAATTTTTTTTTTCAGCATATGTTTTTTTGATTTTCTGGTCCCACCATAAATTTTTAACTCCCTTTTTTTGGCTTTTTTTAAAAATTCATGTTTTTTAATGATTGACCCCTTTTGTGCTTTCTTGTGCAGAGGTATTTTGTCAAACAAAATACTCGGGCTAATTTTTTTCCCTTTTTTTCTGCTGCAATTGCTGGGGTGCTGCTTGTTTATTTGGTTTTTTGTTTTTTATATTTTATCAAACCCCGAGGGGGGGTATGGAAGGGTGACGCCAACACTAATTTAATGCGGGCAAAAGAAAAAGGGCCGGATGAAGTTTGTATATATAAGGAAATTGGGGGGCAAAAAAATTTGTTTTTTTTTTTCAAAAAACTGGAAAAAAAAAATTAAAATATAAAAGGAATTAAATTTTAGGAATTTTCAGAAAAAACGGGAAAGTTCGTTTTTGTTCGGGAAAAAAATTTTTTTAAAATTTTTAAAAAAAAAATTTTTTTTTTTAAGAAAATTTTTGGAAGTTTTTAAAGGGGAAAATTTTTTCGGGGTCTTAAAGGAGATCAAAAAGGTTTTGCCAAAATCCTTTTTAAAAGGGAAAAAGATGGTCCCGGAAAAAAAGACAAAAGAAAAACCAATTTAAGTTTTTACGGGGAAAAAAGGAAAGTTAGGCCCATTTGCAATACGGACTCTGTTTGGGGAAGAAATTTCCCCACTCATAGGGAGCTTTGACCCCTAAAAAAAAAAAACGGGGGGGAAGGGAACCGGGGGGGAAAAAAGGGAGGGGAAAAGGGGGGGAAAACCAAACCAAAAACCCAAAAAAAAAAACCAGGGGGGGGAAAAGAAAACCGAAAAAAAAGGGGAAATTTGGGAAATTTTAAAGGTTTGTTAAAGTTATGGTTTTTTTACTCCCCATAAAAGGAAACAAATTTTGGGGGTTTTTTTTCAGTTGGTTTTTTTGGGGACCCTTCGGGGAAAAGGGGGGTTTTAAATTTTCTTTCGTTTTTTTTTAAAAAAATTTTTTTGGGGTTTTTTTAAAAAAAAAGGGGGGGGGTTTTTTTCCTCCAAAAGAAAAAAAAATAAAAATTTTTTTCCCAAAAAAAAAAAAAAATTTTTAAAAAAGGGGGTTTTAAACCCTTTTTTGGGAAAATTGGGTTTTTTTTTAAAAAGGGGGTTTTTCCCCCAAAAATTTTGGGAAAAATTTCCGGGTTTGGGGGGGTTTTTTTTTAAAAAATTTTTCCCCCAAAAAAAAAAAATTTTTAAAATTTTTTGGGGTTTTTTTAAAAAAAAAAAAAAAGGGTTTTTAAAAACCCTTTTTTTTTTTTTTTCCCCAAAAACCCCCCCTTTTTTTTTTTAAAAATTTAAAAAAAAAAAAACCCCCCTTTTAAAATTTTTTTTAAAAAAATTTTTTTTAAAAGGAAAAATAAATTTTTAAAAAATTTTTTTTGGGCTTAAAAAAAATTTTTTTTTAAAAAAAACCCCCCCTTTTTTAAAAAAATAAAAAAAAAAAAAAAATTTTTTTCCCATTTTTATTAATTTTCCGGGGGGGAAACAATTTTTTTTTTTAAATTTTTAAAAAAATTAAAAAACAAAAAAATTTGGGAAAGGGGGGGGGGGGGAAAAAAAAGGGGGTTTTAAGGGGGGGGGGGGGAAAAAAAATTTTTGGAACCCCGGGTTTTTTTTTTTTTTTTGGGTTTCCCCCCAAAAAATTTTTTTTTTTTAAAAAAAAAATTTTTAAAAAAAAATTTTTTGGAAATTTTTAATTTTCAAAAAAAAAATTTTCCCCCCCCCCCCCTTTTTTTTTTTAAATTTTTTTTTTTTTTTTTTGGGGGATTTTTTTTTAAAAAAAATTTTTTTTAAAAGGGGGAAACTTTTTAAAGGGGACTTGGGGGGGTTTTTTTAAAAATTAAAACCCAAAAAAAAAATTTGGTTTGGGGGAAATTTTAAAAAATTTTTAAAGGAATAAAAATTTTTTTTTTAAAAAAAAAATTTTTCGGGAATTTTTTTCCAAAGGGGGGGGGGTTTAAAAAAGGGGCCCCCCTTGGGGGGGGGGGAAAGGGGGTTTAAAGGTTTTTAAAAAAAAAAAATTTGAAAAAAAGGGGGGAAAAATTTTCCCCCCAAAAAAAGGGGAAAAAAATTAAAAAAAAAAAAAACCCAAAAACTTTTTTGGGGGGGGTGGGTTTTTTTTTTTTGTGTGGGGGAAAAAAAATTTTTTTAAAAATTTTATATGGGGGTTTTTTTTGGGGAAAAAAAATTTCCCGGGCCCCCCCTTTTTTTTTTTTTTTTGGTTAAAAAAAAAGGGGAAAAGGGGGGTTCCCCCCCCAAGAAGGGGGAAAAAAATTTTTAAAACCGGCCCCCCCCCGGGGTTTTTCCCCGGGGGCCCTACCAAAAAAAAAAAAAAAAAAAAAAAAAATTTTTTAAAAAAACAAAAAAAAATTTAAAAAAATTTTTAAAAGGGAAAAAAAAAATTTCCCAAAAAAGGGGAAAAAAAAAAAATTTTTAAAAAACCCCCCAAATAAAAAAAAAAATTTTTGGGGGGGGTTTAAATTTTTTTTTTTTGGGGGGGGTTTTTGGTTTTTTTTTGGGTTTTTTAATTTTAAAAAAACCCCCCGGGGGGGGTTGGGGGGGGGGGGGGAAAAAAAAAAAAATTTCCCAAAAAAACAAAAAAATTTTTTTTTAAAAATTTTTTTTTTAAAAAAAAGGGCCCTTTCCTTTTTTTTCCCATATGGATTTTTAAAAATTTACAAACGTATTTGTTGATTGGGGTAGAAGTTGTTTTTAAAACTTTTTGAATGTTTCACATTTTTTATTTCCTTTTTTTCAAGAGCAATTCTGCTCGAAACGCGTCGGCAGGTTTTTTTCCCGTTTTAAACCCTTTTATGTTTTGCCCGCTACACTTTGTATTGAAAATAAAGCTATTTTTTGTAGCACCCTTAACCGGGTTTTTGGAATCTTTCATGTCTCGCTGCTGCTGGGGGTTTGCGCTTCGTTTTGGGCTTTTGTTTGGGGTTTTTTTGCCGCTGGCCGGGCTATCCGGATTGGGTGTCCCCGGGAAAGGGGCAAAACTCTTGGATTTCGAGGAAAAGGGGGGGTCAAGGGATATAAAGAGGTGAGGGTGGAATACTTTAGTTTTTTGCATTTATATTTTGCTAAAGGAATATTAGTAAGTTTTGGGCACCAGTGCACGGAAAGGACCCTTGTAGAGCTTTAAAAAGGTTAAAAAAGGCGGGAAAAAAAAATAAAAAAGGATGGGTGGACTGCAATTTCCCCTAAAGATTAGTAAGGTTTGTGTTATTTTTGTTTAGAGAAAAAAATTTGGGGTTTTGGGGGGGCCCTGAAAAAATATGTATTTAATTTTTGGGTAAATATTAAGAGTCTCTCCCAAACATTATTTTTACCCCGGGGCCCGTATTTAGAAACAAGGGGGAAAACCTCTGGGGTCTAGAAGAAAAAAGGTTTTAGATAGACATAGAAAAGGGAATTTTTTACTGTAAGAGCAGTGAGGGCTGTGGAGCTCTCTGCCAGAGCAAAATTGTCATGGGGAATTAATAACCCGGAAGGGGCAAAAAGGGTTTGGATGAAATTTTTGGGCGTAATAATAACAAAATTACAGTGGGCTAGGATTTTTGGAGGGAAAGGGTTGTTGATTCCCGGGATTTATTCCCCTTGCCAGATGGGGGTGGGAAGGAATTTTTTCACTTAGAGGGGACAATTTGCTACCTCTTTGGGGGTTTTTCCTTTCCCCTGGGTCAAAAACTTTAGCACAAAAATGCTGAACTTGATTGACTTTTGTGTTTTTAAGCCTTTTTAAAAATGTAACTATGTTTCATGAGGGGGAACCCACATAATATTAAAAATATTTTTTTTAGGTTTTTGGGTATGTTCAAAAGCGTAATTTCAGCATGTTTCAAATCCCGGTGCAATACGGGGTGTTTTGAGAGTTGTGGGATTTTGCGCGTATTCCCCAAAACCCCGGGGGGGGGGCGGCAAACCCTGTGGCCCCCTTTTTACATGCATTACTCGTGGTGCGTAATTGCCCAAAAAAATTGACAAGGGCACTTATCTCCCCCCGTGTACAAAACGATCCCGGGTTGTGTGCGGGGGGGAAACCAAGGCGTAATCCTAGTTTTTCTATGAGAGCTATGGATTTCTGTAATTGCGGCAAGCAATTGCCTGCTTTACGCCCCGAAATAAACTGTGTGAACCCTACCCTTTTAAAATTATGGCTAATAGTTGTAAATAAGAATCACACACTTCAGCTACAACTTCATATAAAATTCAATTCCAAATGTTGTGTTCCTTAGTCTCTTGGGCCAATTAGAGTGATGGCAAAGGACAGGGCTGCTTGTAACAAGCAATTAAATATTTGGCAGGAATAGCAGCAACTGTGTTACTGCTTCTGGAAGCTTTGTAAATGCTCATTCATGCTTTATCTCCTATCTGCTTCTCAACCACCCAGAAATACAGAACAATATTCAGTGCTCCTCAACTTACAATGGTCTGAAGATACAATATTTTCAACATACAATGGCACAGACACTACTGATCTGTGGCACATGTGATTGACTGGAAGATAAAGCCAATTATCATTAACGTTTTACTTCTAAAACATCTGTATTAGGGAAGTGCATACACTAATTCAGTGTTTCTCAAGACCCACCAACAGTTTGTTTTCAGGATCTCCCACAGAATGCACTGACAATAATGATATCACCGTGCAATACTGAGGAAATCCTGAAAACTTGACCTGTTGGTGGGTCTTGAGGACTGGAGTTGAGAAACACTGCACTAATTGGTGGTTTAACAGCGCCTCTTATACTGCTGTGCGGTACTACATGTTCTGTACTGCTTTTTACATGCGCCAGAATGAGTGGCTCCTTTGGAAGCTAGGTGATGGCGGCCCTGTTAGCCCCTCCATCCCCCAATACTTTGTGTATAAATTTCATGATCCACAGGTGCTCCTATCCTAAAACATAGAAAGTGGTTTTCGGTAGCTCTTTCTGTTATATGTAATATAATGTTATATGTAAGAACTTGCTTTATTTGTATTAATTATCACTCATTATTTTTATTTATTTTTCTCATTTTGCATTACGATGGGGGACATTTGAAGGCTTTGGAACTAATTTCCCTGAAACCAAATAACATTGTATGTAGAGATGGGCGAATTTCTAAAATATTCGATTCGGTGACCGCCGAATTTTCCGACAAAATTTGTTTTGGTCCGAATTGCTTTGGGACGAATCGCGTTAAAAAACAGCTATTTCCAGGCTGCACAGAGCCTGCAGGGTGCTGTAGAACGTTGTGCCATGCTTAAATATGCAGAGGGAGCTTGGTTTGGTCTTCATACAATGTTGTGTTTTAGTATGACACGCAGATGACTGCCGCCGCTCTTAGAATTGCTTCACTATAAAATTCCCTGGGCACTTAAGAGGGCAAAACTGACCCAAAAACTGAAGCGGGAATGTAATAGCAGCTGATAATGTCATGGCAGCGACAGCTGGAAAAAAACAAGCTGAGAGCTCAGGTGGCAACATTAGTGATAGAGTGTGGAGGTGACGGTGGCAGCATGAGGTTAGACAGTGGCACAATGATATTCTGCAGGTGGCAAAAACAGGAGTAGGCCACAGAGTGGCACAATGACAGGGTGTGGAGGTGACCGCAGCAGCAACAACAGCAGCAGCAGCATGAGGTCAGAGAGTGGCACAATGACACAGTGTGGATGTCACGGCAACAGCAGCAGCAGCATGAGGTCATAGAGTGGCACAATGACAGAGTGTGGAGGTGGGTGGCAATACCAGTCCCTGGTAAAGATGGTGGTAGGCAGATGGAGAAACTGTCAGCAGAAGTGTGGCATCAGGCGGGTGGCGGCATCAGAATAGTGGCTGAGGTAGGTAGTTTGAGACCAGACTCATTTCTCACAGTTTGGGTGAGGCGTCATGGCTGATGTAGTCTAACGCCTAAGGCATTGGTGTGTGGAAATCCTGGCCGATCCACGCTTGATTCATCTTGACAAAGGTCAGTCGTTCCACATTTCCTGTGGACAAGCGGGTTCTCCTTGGGGTAACGATGGCCCCCGCCACACTGAACACCTGCTCTGATGCCACACTACTGGCCGGGCAGGACAGCTTCTCCACTGCAAACTCGGCAAGTTGCGGCCACACATCCAGTTTGGCTGCCCAGTAGTCCAGCAGACCTTCTAACTGGGGTGGCAGAGTGCATCTGGACCGAGGGATGATGACAAAGAGAAACAACTCCCTTCTGCAGAGGTGGTGGAGCCTTGACTGGCTGCAATGGCATGCGTGCCACTGGGCGCTGCTGTTGCTGCGGCGGCAGGATGGACCACCAAATCTGAGCCACGTTTCTCCCAGGCCACCGGATGGTGACACTGCATGTGTTGATGCATGGCCGTGGTGCCAACGTTAGCGTCCTGGCCACGCTTCACTTTCTGCCCACAGATTCTACATATACCCATATTCGGCTCCTCTGGTGTCTTACCAAAGAACTGCCACACCGCCGAGTAGCTGATTTTACTGCCTACGCTCCGCACTGAGTGACTACTACCGCGCTGCCTCGCGGGAGCCCCTGTGCCGCTACTTTCTTGGACCTGCGAAGCGGGTTTTCTACCCTGTGGCCGCTTGGCTCCCGACCTCGCAGTGCTCCGCAAGCTGACGCCCTCTTCTCCTGACGATGATGAAGCCCTTGCTTCACCCGGTTCCCAAGTGTGGTCGGCTACATCATCATCGATTTTGTATTTCATTGTCACTGCTGTTCTTATCACCAGTCTTGGTATGCAGAGGCTGACCCCTCACAACATGACCTCCATGCCGCTCTCCACATCTATACTTTGCCGCCTACTGCAAGAAGCAGGGGATATTGACCCCATTTCTTCGCTGCCAAGTAGCTGCTGACTGTCATCCTCATCCTCGCTGTATAGTGGCACTGAGCCCCGACCACATAGTAGATCTCTGGCTGAGGGAACCGGATGGGACAGAGGCGGGTTGAGGACAGGTGAGGGCCGCTGACCCGCTCCTGGGCCATGCCAACTAAGGGTTGTGTCTGACGTTCCCACCGACTCTTGGCTTGGGTTGTCAGATGTCATCTGGGAGGAAGTGGATGACCTAGTCAACCAATCATGAACCATTGGGTTGCTGAACCACACACGGCCACTAGATGACAGCGGCAGTTGTGGCCTCACCGAGTGACCCCTGCTGCAACGTCCCCGTGCTGTGCTGCGACCTGGGTCTGCTCTAGGAATGTTTGTGCCACTGCCACTTGCAGGTGCAGAGCCTGCCACCTCTGTCTGTCATACTGTTTGTTCTAAAATGTACAGACACTGTTTGATGAAGATATCTGTACATGATAAATACACCCTGTATTTGACTCCAAATGAACCACTAACAAGCTCGGGTAACCCTTGGATATAAATTGCGCTCCACAAATGGGCAGGAAAAATTTACTTGTATGTGCCGTTTAAAAACATGTATTTTACTGAATATAAAAGCACAAACAGGCTTAATTAACCTTCGGATATGAATTATGCTCAGCCAAATTTCTTCTTTGGCGGTGAAAAAGAACGTTTTTTTTACTAAGTAAAAAACTGCAGAAAAAAATATTTAGTTAACCCCGGGATCTAAATTTTGCGGAAAAGAAAAAAATGCTGCCCCCAAATTCCCCAGCTTTAGCGTGTTAAAACGGCGTTTTTTTTTAAAGGGGGAACACAAAAAACAAAAAAATTTTAATTTAAACCTTTGGGAATATGAATTATGTTTACGGGAAAAAATTTTTTCTTTGGGGTGAAAAAAAACCCGTTTTTTTTAGTGCCCACAACAGCAGAACAACGTTTTAATTAACCCCTGGATCTAAATTTTGCGCAAAAAAAAATGAAAAAAACCCCAAAAACGCTATTTTCTTTAACGGGAATACAACAGGAATTTTTCTTTAGATAACCCTGGATTTTAAATTTTTGCGGTAGAACTGGGCGATGCTTTAAAAATTGTCATGAAACCAAACCACCCCAAACTGGATTTCAGTTCCAAAAAATCCCCCCAGAATTAGAACTTTAAGGGAGAAGCAGTCTCGGGAAAACAAGCTTGACACCCCCCAAAAAAAATCGCTGTTTTAAAATTTGGGAGTTTTTAGTATGAAGATATCATAAGCACCCAGGGCCACCCCTTTCCCCTTTCTCAGTACAGTGAAAAGCGAAATGACCCTCCCAGCTTCGCGCCCCCGGGCCCTTATATAGGGGGCGGTGACTTTTTAAGAAAACCCGGGGCCCCTCTGGTTTCACCCTTTTCACAAATTTCAGGGAGGCAACACCCTTCTTCCCCCCAAGTGTTTTGCCCCATGAACCCATGTGCCGCAGCCATTTTATCAATCAAAAGAAACGCCCCCTTCCCACAATCCCCCCAAAACTTCGATTTCGTTCAGAATCAAATTTTTCCTAAAATTTTCAAAAACGAATTCCATTTGGGTTAGAATCAAATTCGCCAATCCTAATTGTATTTTGAGGGACCACGCATTTTTGGTTTTTTTTTCCATTTTTTCCAAATTTCCCAGGTCGTTCGGTCAGCGCATGTTTCAACTTTTTCTATAGAAGTACTATTCGACAAAACAGATGGCCCCCGGAAACCTATAAAATGGAACGGGCCTTTTTCCTGAATTATCTTAACAATTTACCCAAAAAATTTTAACAAAAAAAAAAGCTACAAAAAGTTGTCTCCCTTTTTCTAAAAAAAAAAAACCTAACCTTAAAAGTATTACGCTAAAATAAAACCACAGTTTAAAATTTAAACATATATCTAATTACAAACCCAAACCTATACAGACGCGAGCAACCCTTTCCCGGTAAGGACGACCCCGCCAAGATCCTAGCAAGAAAACACAAACCCCAAAATTTAATATCTAAATCAACTACTGGTTACTAAATACCCCAAAGTTCAACAAAGAGATATTAATTAATACCTAAATACCTATACAAAGATATCTCAAAATACGATGCACTACCCAAGGTCCCAGTAATACCTCAAAGCAATTTGCCCAGGATAAATTTTGGGTCCCAGTCTATGCCCCTTAACGCGTCCCCCCCCCCCCCCCCCCCCAAAAATATGAATGGGGTTAAATCAGGGATTTAAATCATTGGACAAAAAAACCCTTTCCCTTAAAAAAATTAAATTCGTTCAGAGACCCCTTTTTAACATTAAGGGGGTACTTAATGCATCTTATTTAAAAAAAATACAAATAAGGTGGGGCATAACCAAATTAACCAAATAAGGGAGGTTCCTCTCAAAAAACTAGGGTTTTTTATTTTTTGAAAGAGATGTATACCATCTATATAAAAAATACCCAATACTCGAAAACCATTTCAAAATATAAAGGTGCCGCCAAAGTTTCGATATTCTGGGAAAAAAACAATACAAAAAATTCTAATTTATCCTTTTAACAGGCAATATCCCAAATTTTTCCTTTGGGCACGCATAAATTTCTTCACATACTAAATACCGGGGCAGAAATTTGTAAGGATTCAAATTCCCGGGATTTTTATACAATATCAAAATAGATCTCCCAAAGGGTAAAATGTGCCCAAATTTTGGTAGCCACCTGGGAGATATTTTTGTAAATTTGTTTAAAGATGAAAACTATTTTGTCTAAAAAAGATATGTACTATATCACATATCAAAACTCCCCCAAAGCCCCACCCCGCAGGGCGCTGCCCCCGATATTCATTTTTCTAAACAAAACAATATAGAGTTTTTTAAAATCACTGGGTTTGTCCTAACATCATAATTTATCCCTAAAAACAATATCCACGTAACCATATTTTATACCTACGGAAATATCATGGATGCCAGGTTTTCCCGGGTTTGTTTGATAGAACAAATTTTTCACCCATTCCTCATGGGGCAAAAGGTGGGTTTTTACCCCTTTTGGCCAAAACTCACAGTGGTGGGCGGTTTATTACAAATCACAAGTTTTATTGCAAGTGAGCCCAAATTTGGGTTAGTTTTACCCCCGGGAAACAATCACTCCTTTCTCGTTAGTAAACTTTTCCTCCTTGTATGCTGCCTCTAAATTCCGGTTCGCTCCCCCAAAATATCAATCTCAAAATCGCGTCGTTAAAACGGGGGAAAGGGCGCCAATCAAAACTTTTGGACCCTCCCCAAAACACCGCTCCGGGGGGGTGAAATGTAAAAATCCAGACATACGCAAGGGAAGACTCACGTTTCCCCCGCCCGTAGTCCGGGCAAAACTCCATCACCAAACAGCCAAAACCCTATATCCACTTTCGTTTCCAAGCAAATTTCCCGAGCACAAATCACCCGGAAACCCCCCTCCACTACTCCCGCCCCACACAAAACACCAGGTTTTCCCATTCAAAAATCCATAGGGCCCCTTTTTATAAAGTTTTTATCCACTAAACCCCGAAACCAAAACAACGAACTTGGGTTATACAAACGGGGGCATATAGAAAAATTTTACTGAATATCAAACCCTCATCAAGACAAGCCCCATCCCAAATTGGGGGAAAAAAAAAAAAAAGAAAAAAAAAAAACAACCACATATTTCTCAGGTAAATGAAAGCAAACGATTTAAAGCTTCGTTGAGGCCCATTTGGGAAAAAAAAAAAAAACGATGTCTTCAATCCCATAAAACCTTTTGGTCCCCTTTTGGGGGATTTTTGTTCATAATTTTCCCCCTTTTTTTGAATCCATTGGGACCAACCCCCAAAAACCGAAAAAAGATAGAGAGCCGATTTTACCTCCATTGGGATCTCAACCATGGGGGTCGGACAACCGATTATCCCGCCATGCCCCACGTCCCCCGATGTGCCCAAAAATTCCCCCCGCCGAAACTCTCTAGACTTTTTTCCCACATATGTTTTACCTAGGGGCATGTGCACTGGTACACCCAAATGGGCCTTTGGGCTTGCCCAAATTTGCAAAAAAAACCCCAAAAATTTATAAAATCTATTGGGCTTAAGGGTTTTGAAATTTCCCCCGCTCACTGAGATGTACTTACAAGCCTTGCAGCTAACCCCCACCGGTAAAGTGCCTAGAATTTTTACCCCGTCAAAAACCCTTCCGGGTTTTGGGCGTGGAGGAACATAAGGCTTTAAACTTTGGGGATCTCTCAAGTTTCTTCCTCTTTTATAAAGTAATATTGGTCGGGGCATCAAAAAGATCTTTCAATAATAGGGTCCTGCCTTTTGGGTCGGGCCCGAACTTGTAAAGATCTCTTTTTCTCGCCTCCCGCCATTTTCATACATTCCTATGATTCATATCTTAGTCCCGTTTCCTCCCCCTCTTCTTTTTAAATAAAACAAATTTTTGTCCCACCTTTCCCAAAGGCCCTTTTTTTAAAAAGCTTTCGCAAGTACATCCCCTGGGTACCCTCTATCCCTAAAACCTTTTTCCTCAACTGGTCCGCCCCCCTTTTTTTTAGTCACTTCAAAAACCGAACAAATTCCGGGCCCAATTCTGGGCTTTCTGGCCGGCCTTTGGGGAAACCCCTCCTTTTAAAGGGGGAGGGTTGGGGGATCTCCCACGTCAAGAGGGTGTTCCCCCCGCCTTTGGTTTTTCCTTTTACGCCATTGTATTAAGACGTCCATCGTTTTTTTCCCTTTCCCAATCACAATGTCCAAAAACCCTAGTTCCTCCCCTGTTTTTTCTCCAGGGGAAAAAGTAGTCAAATTCGTTGATGTTTAAAAAGTTTCCCCAAAAATTTTTTAAATTTCCCCATTTTTTTCCCCGACCAAAAAAATAATGACAAAATCGAGGAAAACCCCCCACATTTTGGGGGAAAACATTGATGAAAGTCCTCAAAATCATCAGAAAACTAATCATCCTCTCCCCCCCACCCAGGGAAAACAAAGGTTTTCATAAGTGGGCGCACAGAATTAAACCCAAAAGGGGGTGTGCCTCTGAGCTGGTGGAAGAGGGACCCATTAAATAAAAAAAAAATTTTTGAGGACAAAAATAAAAAGTTCAAGGACAAAGTTATTGGGGAGATTGTAAGAAGGCACTTCCCTGGGTTTATAGAAAAAAAACAAAAAGCTTTCAAACCCCCCCATGAGGGATCGAACTGTACAGTGCCTCCACGTCAATGCTCAAGGAGGGCATCTTCCTCGCATTGGTGTCCCAATTCGTGCAGAAAAAACCATATATCGCATATAAGAGGATGGGAGAGGAAAACGGATGGGGATTTGGAAAAAATAGATACCCAGATTTTGTGTTAGACAGTTTTCCCCACACAATGGGTTGCCTTAAAGGGGACTCGGCCCCTTAGGGGTTTTTGGGCAACCCCATAAATTTTGCTATCGTGGGTTTTAAATATAGAAAGCCAATTCTTTTTATCGATCACCCCCCTTCCTATTCCCCTTCCAAAAGGTTTTTTTAACTCTCGAAAAATTTTTTTTAGGAAAATTCTGTAAATGCAATCCACCCCCTGTTCTTAAGACCTTTTAAGCACATCCCCCCCAAATCTGTTGATTAAACAACACCAAATTCCCCCCTTTGTCCCGGGGCGAATAGGCAAGACTGGTGCCTTGACAAAGTGGGAACGGAGGCAACTTTTCCCTCACTTCGATTCATACCTTATATTAGAAAGGAACAAAAAATCTTTGAAAAATTGGGAAAAAAAAAAAAATTACAAAAATTTAAAACGAAAGCCCCATTAAATTAAAAGGGGGGATGAATTTAATAAAAAAAGAACTAGAATTACAAACAAATATTGAAAATTTTACCAATGTTAAGGTGGGAAACACAATAATTTGAAACGTGACTAGCCAATTTTAGAGAGAAAAGAGCATTTTCTTTCCAAAAAAGGACAGTGGGGGGCTGGTCGGAAATTTTCATCTTCCGACACAGACTTTTTGACTTTGAGCAAAGAAAAAAACCAACGGGAGGGTTAGATCGCCGTTAGTACAAGGAATAGAGGAAAAAACGTTCCCAGGGACCAAGCAGGCAAAGGAGAGGAAAAGGCGGTAAATTTTTAAAATTAATAGAACTCAGAAAAACACAAAGTGCGAGTGGGGGACCTCATTGGATGCTTTATTGGTGGTTAAACCAACTCAGGAGGGAAAAGGGCGGCCTTTTCCCCCCTTTTTCCCTTTTTTGGGGGGAGGGTCCTTCCCCGGGGGCCCGCAATAAAACAAGTGAGGAAAAGTGATGCAGTCCCATATATAAATCTGTCAAGTAGAACTTCTCGGGGGTGGGAAATCATGTCCCCGAATAAGGGCTTTTTTTCGTACCAAGTGTTTCCCCCATGAAAAAATTTTGGATTCTCGGTTCACATATTTTGATCAAAAATGTTTAAGCTGCCCACGACTTCACATATTTTCAAAAAAGGCAGTCCTACACTATCTTTTACCTCTCAATAGAGCCACATTCACCTCTCACCGGGGTCAAACCCACCTCCTTTATCCCGAAAAAAAAAAAAAAAAACAACCCAGCTGCACTTTTTTAAACAGCCTGTGGGGTGGGGAGGGGGCAGAAAAAAAAATGGAGGCTTTAATTAATATATACCAATATAACCCGTTATATTTGGGGGAAATAATTTATTTTTAACCTTTATGGGGGGGAAAAGGGTGCCTCCATTTGTTGGTTAAAAGACTTTAAACTATTTGGGGGGGGCTAAAAAAAAAAAAGTTTTTTAAAATGCATTAGAGGGCAATGTCTGGAATTGGGACTGGATCCTAATGAACTCCTGATTAAACTATTAGAGTC
>JAODAL010042631.1:0-34604 GCA_025379985.1 Phyllomedusa bahiana | reverse complement strand
TGGTTGCAAAAATCCTTCCCTCTTGCACCAACTTTTGACTGTGTGCTGGACACTCTTTCTGCTATTTATTACTTAGGGTGAGAGGTCCAAAAATTGGCGGTGCTACATCAGTTTTTAGGCACATTAAATAAGTGTAAAATGCGCCAGAAAGTCCGACTCTATCAAAAATCTGCTGTCAGGTATACCTTGTATAGTAAACATAATGTGCCTAAAAATTCTGCACTGTGCACCTCCATAACGAAATGCGCCTATTGAGGCGTATAGCACATCATTACAAGTGTATATGTGTTAGGTGCATTTCACATTTTACAAGTATGTGTTAGGCGCATTACAAGTATGTGTTAAGCTCATTTCATATACTTGTAATGATAAGCTATGCGCCTCCGTGCGCGATGTGCCTCGATAGGGGCATTACATACTCTACCAATTAAATGTTTTGTGCCTCGATTAGCGCAAATTGCGGCACATACCATATCATTAGAAGCGTAAGTAATGCCCCTATCGAGGCACATCATGCATGGAGGCGCATAGCTTATCATTACAAGTATATGAAATACGCCCAACACATTCTTGCAAAATGTGAAATGCGCCTAACACATATACACTTGTAATGATGTGCTATGCGCCTCAATAGGCGCATTTCGTTATGGAGGCGCACAGCACTTCATTTTTAGACGCATTACAATATGTCGGTCCCAGCATATAGTGCGCCTAGTTTTGATGTACGACCGAAATATGATGTCAAAAGCGGTTTTAGTGCAATATAGACCAAAAAACTGGCGTTGGCGTGTTGGGAAATGTCGCCCTTAGTGTTTTGTAGCCCTATGTTTTTACATTGACGTTTAGGATCAATGTACAATACAATATCATTTTTAGTAAATACCAAAAGCATTCCATTATAATAGTGACATATCATTAACATCAGAGAATTTAAGTCTCACCTCAGTTCAACATTCTTCCACTTAAATTTAAGGTTACATAGTCTGTAAAGAGCTGTAAATTTACTAAATTGTAAAAATTTAATCTGCCACCAAATCCATCTCAGTATTTTACCCCTGAAAGGTCAGAAATAATCGCTCAATGCAAAGAAGTGTTTTAAATAATTTATTCCTTTTAAAATGTTTGTGCCTTCCTTGCAGCTGCTGAGCCATAATGCTTTCATTAAATATCACATCTGTGCTGAATTAGAACAGGAGCCTGCCTCAGCAGTGGGATGCTTGTCAGGTTGAATACCTTTTCTTCTGTTTCTTTTTTTTTTTGTAGTTCCTGAAGCTTTTCCAAAACTGAAGACTGGAGACAGAGTGCAGGCCTTGTCACGAGCTGGTACTGAGCTTTAGGAACATTCTTCATAGGTTATTCACCGTCTGGCTCCATTCTGGAGGTACATCTCCCTAGTGTTCAGTTTACTAGCACGTCCATGACTACCCCTTTTGTTTAGCAGTGGAAAAAAATGCTTAAATCCTTCTTAACACTTTCTCAGAGCAATTTTCATTGAATGTACAATGATGGAAGGAAATTTGTAAAGATTTAGTAATGTAAACTCATGTGCAAAATGAAATATAATCGTTGCTGCAAATTATTACTTTTTAAATATATTTAAGAGCCTCATTTATTTAAAGGGTCTCATAGTGTAATGCCATGAGCTAGGCACGCAATCAATACAGGAATACTTCAACAGGATTTACTAAACTTGGATAGAAAATAGCAGGTATGATAATAAGCAGCCCTCAAATGGTCACCCTTGGTTTGTTGGGAACCATGCCTTAAAACTCCCTCCCTTTCTTTGGGGGCTGTCCTGTAGGATGGGAGTCTCCCTCTCTGTTCACTTTTCAACTCCCCGTGTCTTTGTAAACTCTACCAGCACTGACGATTCCTGGTTCTGTGCACCCGAGAGGAAAAAAAGTAATTTGTCTGACTCCTTTTACTCAAAGGGAACCTCACCATCCTCCTCACCAATTCAGACTTTCTCTCAACAGTCTCAGGACTGACTGCTCCTCCGCAGTTTCACATGTTTGCCATTTTCTACTGCCATCCCCAGTATTCTGGTAACATCTACTGGAGAACATGAGTTGTTGGCTCCAGCCTTACAATAGAAAAACTGACCTTTTTGCTGAGGTTGTCATTTGGCCGGTAACTTATCACACTGACTAGAAGGGGAGATGGCTATTGGTATTAAATTTGTCTGCTTCTACCTAGATTGTTCCACCTTCCCTGTTATTGGGCAAAGGGCTTTGCTCTGCCGAAACACAGAGAAACTTGAAGATGTTTAATCAGAGAGGGCTGCGCCAGTTTTCTTGCATCAAAAGGCTTTAGAAGACCAGTTCTATAGATGTATGAACAGTCGCACTCCAAACGTTGGTGTGATAAGTGCACGCGTGACATTTTTTAATGTGCCAAAGATTTGGGGCATCCTGGAGGCATCACACCACACCCCACCACATGTGTATTTTTCACTTCATGGACTGTATAAGTTTACTAAATCATTGACTTTCACTTTAAATGGATACTTTGCACTTGAGAGACTGGCCAGTGATATTTACGCTGTATACCTTGTACATATGCTAACTCTACAGTACTGCAGGACTACTGGATGGCGGACTATGATACATGTGATGATTGCTGCAGCTGGAAATAGGAATGAGAGTCTTCCGGTCTTCAGGTACTTGCATGGGGCCTTGACTAGTGCATTGTGATGCCAATTAGCTGAGTCACCACTTAGGATTCGTTCAAAGCTGAGCAGAGGCAGTGTGACTAGAAAGGATGCTAGTGGAAAGTGTTGGTGGCTGGAATAAGGTTAAAATAGACCTTAGGCCTGTACACCAGAGCATAGGTTTGTCCTTTTTGCATGAAAGGCTGATGTTTTATGAGAATGCTAGAGCACTGGTGCACTGGAGACTGGATGGTAGTTCTAGAGGCCCACTACAGGTAGTAGTGGATGGGACATGGGTCTATGTAGAGCTGCACAAGGTGGTCGCCTTTTTAGTGTGGATGAGTCTCTGAGCAATAAGCATTTTATCTGCTTGCAAAGCAGGTCTGGAGGAGTTTCACAGGGCAGATACCGAGCTAGCGAGTGGCTTCTATAATTCTGGGATTAGGAATTTCTGGCTGTGCATGGTGGGTAACAGTGTTCTGTGTAGGCAACTAATAAAACAGGTTAAGTGTACAGTCACCTTTGGAGTGGCCTGGTCTAAGGAGTCTGATGGGGCAATAGAGGAAAAGTCAGCCTGGTATGGTGGAGTGTTTAAACCTGAGGCTGTAGTTAGATCCTGGGCTGGTAGATAGCTACATCAGGATTTGGTTGACCTGCAAGCCCATAGAATGGCCTGGATATCCTTAACTATGGCCTAGGTATTTAGGCCTCAGGTGGATTTGAGTAGTTAGGCCTCAAGTAGGAATCAGAAAGTGGAAAGTGTAGTGAGGTACAGTTTTCAAGAGCAGGGTCTGAAGCAGAGGTGAAGCTAGAGCTTTTGCCGCCAGGGGTTCTCCCCACATTTGCTGTCCCCCTGGGCTCTGCCTGAGTTTGCCAGTACGCTCCTCTCCCCATCTCCTGAAGTTCCGCCGAGGACATGCAGTAGGAGACGTGCTGCTTGGGGCGGACCAACCCCTTCCCTGCCCCTAGTCAGCAATGCCAGTGGACTGAAGGACTATCCACAAAAAATCAAACCTCATATTTATTTATTCATTTTATATGGTAGTTACAGTGACAATTCTAATTGTTGTCCAAACCAACCAATCAGAGCTCAGCTTTTGTTCCTGAAACTACCCCGGAAAATTAAATTTGAACTGTAATTGGTTGCTAAAGCCAACAAGGCAATTTTTTATGATAGTTTTAATAAATAACCCACTTTGAGTATGTATTGACACTTGACCTTGTTACCCTATGTCTTAGTATGTGACCTCTATCAGTGAATGTATGTAAAAATATACCATTTATATTATATATTCCCATTATTTATACAGCATCAACATATTCTCAGTGCTGTATTTTGAACCCAAGAGAGTTCAACATCTGTATCCTCTATCTCAGACACATAAACTGCAGCCAATTTGACATTACACCAAATATCTTATCATTAGTGCTAATTATTCTCAGATATATTTACCAAGCTTATTAAAGTTTGAAAAGTCAAATATGCATATGTATATATCAATGTATAGTACCCGGTGCAGAAAAGTGATATAATTATTATATGTAATATTATTATCATTCCTTAGGAAACAGAGTACACTTATCCAACCAAAACCTCAAGTCATCTGTGATCTCTATACTCTTCATTGTAAGAACAGAAGTAATTATTTATAGCCTATGTACATCTGTTTCAGCGGATGACATTTAAAGAGCAACTAATTACCATGAAAAAAAAATAAAACTTCTGTACGTGATATAATTATTATGTTTTTGAATCTGAGACAAAGCGGTGGAGAAACATCCGAATGGAGCCTAATAAAAAGTATCTTATTAAAACTGAAGGTTACAATTACAGGTAGACTATTACATTCACAAGTAAAAGATATCCAATTGATCATTTTAGGAAATATTCCACTATTATTCCACTATTAATGATGAACAAATTTACCTGATTGTGCCTGTTAGAAAACTATCAACTGCCACATTTCCCTTATTATGATGTACAAAGTCATATTTCAGCCACATAAGGCTATATGAGCATCAGTATCTATCAGTTTTTAGTAGGCATTGTCTTAAAGAACGGAAATTTACTGGTCAGTTCCCGGGAAGAAAATTCCAAAATTTTACTCTCTCATAGTCGATCAAGTTGTAAAAATTGTGACAAAAATTTAAATTTTTTGCAAAAAAAATTTAAATTTCTAAAAATATTGCGATTTGTAACACCCCAAAAATTTTTTTTTATAATCTATATTCTTATGTAAAAAATGTAAATCTGTAACTCATCTGTAATAAAAATAACGAGTTTGTTCATGGCCTTCTCATCAGGAGATATGACAGGTTTCCATGCCCTGACTTCACTGTAGAAAGTCAATGGTTGACCCATTTGGCTTGTGTTATTCAAAACTAAACATGAAATGAGTTTGGTGAAAAGGAAGGGGGACAGAAAAAAGAGACAAAGTCCCTAGTAAGGAGGTTCCGGGCCCAAATAAGAATTTTAAGAGCCCCATGTATGAAAAAGCTAGTGGAAGACTTTTTTTGTTGCCCATTGCAACCCAAACAGAGCTCCCCTTTCTCTTTTTTATGCACTTTGAAAAAAAAAACTGGCCTTTAAATTTTTGTTTGGCAACAAAGAAAGTCTTACACCCAGCATTTTCTAAAAGAGCCCTAACTCTTTTTATTTAAGGATAGAAATGTGCAGGGCCTCAAGATTCGAGATATCTCTTCAGGTGTTTGTTATTTCCTCCACCCAGTTTATAAATTTGTCAATATAGAGATTTTCTCCCATTGAATGTAATATAAAACTGATCTATCTTCACCTTTCTCAAGAGATGTAGGTGATTTTTGCATATTTGTCAAGGTTGTGTCTTATAAAATATGATTATCCATATTATTCCAAGTGGTGACACCAACTCCAGGCGCTAAATCTCGGCTATCCCTACCAATCAAGAAAATCATGGATGTTTCTGTTTTTTAAGTTCTTGTAGTGAAGAACTCCCAGCCTGGGAACTTGTATACGAAGTACATCACTGTGTACATGGCTTACTAGAAGATACCCGTGATTACCTCTACCTAGTCCTAAAGGATTAATTCTGGTGTCTGTACCTATACCTAGTCCTAAAGGATTAATTCTGGTGTCTGTACCTCTACCTAGTCCTAAAGGATTAATTCTGGTGTCTGTACCTCTACCTAGTCCTAAAGGATTAATTCTGGTGTCTGTTTCCTTCAAAAACACAAATAGAGTCTATTAACTTATTGCCAGCTTCTATTAATGTGAAACTTATTCGCCAGGTAGATTGAATAGATCTTTTATGCAGACTAAATTAACAATCATAACTATCAAGGACATAACTGCCATAAAGCCAGACAATATGACTATTATGGGGCCTTCAAAGCCAGTAGTCCCATATCCTTTACTACTGGATAATGACAACCTGTTCAGTATTCCCTTCTCCAGATGAATGGCATTATTAGCAAAAAGAAGATGAGTAAATGACCAAAAGCTGATGTAAAGAGTGGAGAGAAACCAATGAAGGCCTTTCTGTCCAGAAGCCAGAACAATAATGGGGAACCTATTTTTATATATACTATTGAGCCCCTTTAGGGTTTTGTACTTTGTAGTTTCCAGGACGTCATTGTGTGTTGGTTGCTGACTAATGCTATTGAAAGCATATTAGAAAATGGAAGGGGAAAGGAAAAAGTATCAAAATAGGGTTAAAAGATGACAAATATGGGTCCAAGGGTTAGAAATTAAATTGTAGTTACAAGGCTAGCTTTAGCCAAAGAAGAGAGTAGTTAGGAACTGAGCTCAGTGGAGAGGGACAAAGAAGAGAGTAGAGCTGAACTCAATGGAGAGGGCACCAACTTGAGTAATGAGCAAATATGAAGACGTACAAGTACAATCAAGATAGTGTAGTCAGTCAACTGGGTCAAACAGAAGTAATTGCAAGAACAGGCTAATCCAGGTATAAAGCTAGGTTTACATTTTTAGATCTGGTACCTAATGAGAAGATATAGAGATTTTTAATAGGGTGTGCCCTCTATTGTCATTGACCAAGCAGCAGTATACTGTCCTTCTTATCTAGTCAGTTACTCATGGGCTCAAAATGTTTCTATCATTAGGTATTTTAAAGCTATAATTTATTTGATATTAAATAATTTTGTGTCAAAAGAAACAAAAGTACGATAGGAGTAGTATTTTTGTTGACCAACCAGAAAAATTGTATGACAACCTTCAGAGGACTCCTCACCAGGCAAGCTAATTTGTTTAGTTTATTCATTTATATAGCACCATTTTCCTCTACAGCACTGTACTTAGATTGTTAACATACACATTGGTCCCTGCCCTCATTGGGGCTCACAATCTAAATTCCATATTATCCTTATAAACCCATACAAACACGGGGAGAACAAACAAATTCCTTGCAGATGTTGTCCTTGGTGGGATTTGAACTCAGGACCTACTAAGCATTAAGCTCCGAAGCTTACAAATGAATGAGACCAGCACAACAATTACAAGATGTTAAAGGGGTTGTCTCACTACAAGGATTGCTTTTTATGTTAAAGATAAAACAAGTCACTTTGCAATATGTGTCCATTAACAGTGTCCTATCTATTCTGAGATATCCCCTCTTGTATGGGCTGCATCAGCTCCTCAGGTCGCTATAGCTACAGACCTGTTTGATCTATCCTGATAGGCTGCCAGCACTGGTTGCTTTAGCTACAGACCTGCTTCTACTGCAGCCTAGTAGAAGCCAGTAAACACGCCCCTGAATTCAAAATGAAGCCAAGAAAACAGGACTGAGGTAAGATGAATCTATGTACTGAGACAACCCCTTTAAGACACATACATGGGGTGATACACCATTAAGGAAAGCTATACAGAATAGTATAAAAAATTATTTTTTTGCTACAAAGATTTTCCGGCTAACACATTATCTCACTATATTTTGCTGTACAAAGCTGTTACCTGAATGACTTTCTTCCCTTGATATTGAATATATTTATTACTGCTCTAGTTTTGTATAATAATGGATTTGTGGAGCTGTAGCAATACGGAAGCTTAAAATAAATAAGTCTGTAAAAAAGGAGAAACAAATAATCCTAACCTCTATGTGGTTATTCCACAGTATAATAATGTTTCCAGATAGCTGCAAATTCTGTAACCAAATCCGCGGTCACGGTGTGCCAGGATATTTTATCATTTGCTGACACAAGTTGTAAAGGGTGGGGGGTCTCTCATTAATGGGAGAGATTTTAAAAAAATCACACTGAAAATGAAGCATTGGTTCCACTTCTTCAGGGGGAATTTTCCATGCACATTCAGTGTTGATAAAGCGCATCACAATGGTGTATGCAGAGTATATGAACCCATAGCGATATTAAATTATGAAACAGAGCATTATATTATCTTCCTCCAGGTCTCATAAAAATTCAGCCGCAGTTCTTCTAGAATGGAAATGTAAGTCTTAAGCAGGATATCATTTTGGTTTTTTAAGGAAATTTAATTTTGCTATCTCTTATCTGTCTCAGTTCAAGACATCCTTGTATCCATTTCTCCAGTCCTTATATCATGAATACTCATGTCGTGTAACCTGCATAGGTAAGTCATTGCTTCCTGAAAGACAGGAGTATCTCCTGCAATAGAGTGGACTGTTTTTGGTTAACCTAAACTGTTTTTAATGACTAATTGAAATTTTTTGTTTTATTTTTGGGTTGGGGGGATGGAGTGGGTAGGCTTAATTGGCTAAGCAATATCAATACTAAGGGAATACATATTTTGATTCAAAAAGTATTGTCTGTAAAAAGACATGTCCAGCAATCTACAGTAGCTCCTCATCTAATAGTGGCCTCAGGATACAATATTTAAACATACAACAGTCTTTCTGGGACATTGTTTATTGAAATCAGACTCCCCATACAGTGTCACAGACACTTCCCCCACCGCAAAAAAACTGAAAAAATATTGTGAGGCGAACAGGAAAACCAAAATACAATTGTGCCTTTTGTGTTATGGGTTTACCTGTTTTTCCCCTACCATCCAGCTATTTTACTTCAAATAGGGAGGGGGCTTTTAATGGGTCCCCCACACACTCGGGCCCCCACGCACGCGCCGTCAGTAAGTGTACATATGGGAGTTTCATGAATTTTTCCCCCTCTCCTGTGCGCTGGACCGGGGCAGCCCGGGCCCCTCCTCCCCGTCTGTGGGCGGGATGACAAATTAAATCAGTGAAGCTCCGACCCCTGTGGGCGGGGTCACACGGATGCGGCGTGGACAGATGGAGGAGGGGCCTGGCAGCTCCTGTCACAGTGCGCAGAGAGGATAAGTTACACAAAAGCCTATATGTACACTTACTGAGCGGCGCGCTGGTGTGACACGGGGGTGGAGCACGGGCCCCCAGAGATGTGTGGGGGCCCCACTGAAAGTCCCCCCTCTCTCCAACACGGTGGGGCCCCTGAGATGTGTGGGGGCCCCCCTCCAAGTCCCCCCTCTCTCCAACACTGTGGGGCCCCTGAGATGTGTGGGGGCCCCACTCAAAGTCTCCTTCGCTCCAACACTGTGGGGCCCCTGAGATGTGTGGAGGTCCCACTCAAAGTCCCCCCTCTCTCCAACACTGTGGGGCCACTGGCAAAGCCCCCCCTTCTCCAACACTGTGGGGCCACTGCAAAGTCCCCCTCCAACATGTGGGGCCCCTCGAATGCCCTTCTCTCAAACCATGTGGGGCCCCTGGTCAAAGCCCCCTTCTCTCAAACCGTGGGCCCCTGCAGAGCCCCCTTTTCTTTTTCCCAACAACCGTGGGGCCCCTCCCAAAGACCCCCTCCAGCCATGTGTGGTCCCATGAGGCTGGGTGAGAGGGGGCCCTTGAGCGGGGCCCCACACAGCTGGGGGGCATTGAGCAAAGCCTCACATGATTGGAGAGATGGAGGCTTTGACAGGGGTCCCACACAGTTGGAGAGAGGGGGCTTTGCCAGGGGCCCCACATGGTTTGAGAGAAGGGGGCTTTACCAGGGGCCCCACATGGTTGGAGAGATGGGAACATTGCGAGGGGCCCCACAGGGTGGGAGAAGGGGGGGCTTTGCCAGTGGCCCCACAGTGTTGGAGAGAGGGGGGGCTTTGCCAGGGGGACCCCACTCATCTCAGGGGCCCAGCATCACACTTAAAAATAGGGGCCTGCACTGCTCAAAGAGGAACCGCGCTCCGTGTCTCTGTTGAACTCAACAGCTTTACATAGACAGAGGGGGGGGCTTGAGAAGAATCTCCACATGGCTAGGGGGGACTTGAGCGGGGTTCTCACGGCGGGTGAGTGGGGCACCACTCACGTACCCCCACTACCTACCTACCTGGCTATCTACCAACGGGTGGCCCGCTACCTACCTACCTGGCTATCTACCAACGGGTGGCCCGCTACCTACCTACCTGGCTACCTATCTATCTACGAGGAGCCCACTAGCTACCTATCTATCTTCGGGAAGGGGCCTATATAACTAACTACTTATGGGGGTGGGGGTTATATACCTAACTACCAGGGCACTAAGGGGGTAATTATTACCTTTTTGGGCACTATGGATGGGGAGTTTGTACATGGGGAAGACATAGATGGGAGGATGATAGAAGAGTGAGGAATCTCAGGTGTCTGTGTGGTAAATTCTGCTGGGACAAGTTGTGGCCGGGAGAAGTCGTCATGGCGGTCTGGACTGGATGGAGAAGAAAAGGAAACGTGAACAACTCATCAGCAGGATGTTGCCTGTGAGTCTCTAAATGTAACTGCACTGTGTATCTACCAGTCTATGGTCACTGTGTGGAGGTATTATTGCTCTTGGTGTAATGGCTTATATTTAGTAACAGTACGGTGGTATTATTTTTTTTGTGGGCTGGTATGGGGCGGGGCTGATAGGGGCGGAGTTGATAGGGGGGGGGCGATGTTTCAGCTGTATGGGGTGCCGAAATTTCTGATGGCGGCCCTGCTCTGTAGCAATATAAGTGATTACAGTGCAGTTACATTTAGTGACTCACAGGTGACGTCTTATCTAATGAGAGTTGTTCTCTTTCCCTTTTCTTTCTTCATCCAGTCCAGATCATCATGACGTCTTCTCCCGGCCACAACTTGTCCCAGCAGAATTTACCACACAAACATGTTACACTCCAAACAGTTAAAATTCCCCCAACCAACTATAGGGCCCTCATTTGTGCCACCAGTAGGTAGGAACACACTCCATCTCGTAGACACCCCCCCAGAATAAACAGGTGAATAGGAAGATGCTTCTTTATGTTAGGTTAGACCATAAAAGTTAGTCTGATAAGTTGCAGACTCTTCCTATTAAGTAGGTAAAGTCCACCTTCAGTATAGGGCACCGTCTATTAGGTAGGTAAGTCAAAAAAGCCCCATATGGGATACAGGTAAGTAGATAGGGCCCCTTATAGTCGGTCAGCAGGTAGATAGGGCTCCTTTTAGTAGCTAGGCAGGTAGATAGGTGTCACGGATGCCCCTGCAACCCTCGTCCCGGGTCGCAGGCGCATCCGTGCCTTGCTGCTGAGCGGCGCCGCGTCCCGCATGTCGGGACCCAGCCAAGTTGTCGGCCGTGTTGCAATGGCCACGCCCAGTTAGCCTTCGGGCCATACAGCGGTTCTGGGGTTTCTGCAATTATTACCGGCAGTTCATCCCGCACTTCTCTACGCTGGTGGCTCCCATTGTGGCCCTCACAAAGAAAAATGCAAATCCACGTAGCTGGCCCTCCGAGGCCAAGGAAGCGTTCACTAAACTAAAAGCTGCCTTTGCCACTGCATCTATCCTGTCGCAGCCGGACTCCGCAAAACCCTTCTCGCTTGAAGTAGACGCCTCGACGGTGGGAGTTGGAGCAGTCCTCACACAAAAGGGGTCCACGGGCAAAACGGTCACTTGCAGCTTCTTGTCCAAGACATTCTCGCCGGAGGAGAGAAATTACACTATTGGGGACCGGGAGTTATTAGCCATCAAACTGGCATTGGAGGAATGGCGTTATCTGCTAGAAGGTGCTTGGCATCCCATCTGCATCTATTCAGATCACAAGAACCTTCAGTACCTCCAGACCCCCCAGCGATTCAATCCGCGCCAAGCTAGGTGGTCGCTCTTCTTCTCCAGGTTAAATTTCCAGATCCACTTCCATCCAGCGGAGAAGAATGTGAAGGCGGACACCCTCTCTCGCGCCTCCGACGTGGTTGTTGAAGAAGTGACCCCAGAGCACATAATTCCCCCAGAGCGTCTTATCTCCGCAGCCCCAGTCGACCTTCAGAATGTCCCGCCGGGGAAGACATACATATGTCCTGCGCTCCGTAAGCGTATCCTGAAGTGAGAACACACCTCATTGGTGGCCGGTCATCCCGTTGCTCGTAAAAGACGTTTCTCCTGATCTCGGGGTTCTATTGGTGGCAGGACCTCGCTAAGGATGTCAGGGAATTCGTCGAGTCCTGTACCTCCTGTGCCTGCAACAAGACACCTTGTCACAAACCGCCAGGGCTCTTGCACCCTCTACCCATCCCTGCTCCGTGCCTGGCCGAGCTGTTTTTTCACCACATTTTTCGTTTGCACGGGTTTCCTCTGCAGATCGTCTCGGATCGAGGGGTCCAGTTCGTTTCCAAATTCTGGCGGGCCCTTGGTTCTCAACTCCAGGTGAAGCTTGATTTCTCCTTGGCTTACCACCCCCAGACGAATGGCCAGGTGGAGAGAGTCAACCAGGTTCTGGGGAGTTACCTGCGCCACTTCGTCTCGGCTCGACAAGATTGCTTCCGTGAGCGGAATTTTCGTATAATTCCCTAGACTCGGAGTACGCGGGTGCCTCTCCCTTCTACATCGTGTACAGCCTGCATCCCTGCCCACCTCTCCCGCTGGCATCCCCGTCTGAGGTTCCGGCGGCGGATGCATTGGTCCAGGACATAAAGGCCATCTGGTCCCTAACCCGTCAATCTCTGCTCCGTGCTTCTGAGCGCACGAAGGCTCAAGCAGATAAAAGAAGAAGTCCTCCTCCAGTCTTCTCCCAGGGTGACAAGGTGTGGCTGTTGGCCAAATATGTCCGCCTTAAGATCCCGAGTTACAAACTGGGACCCCGCTTTTTGGGACCTTTCAAGATCCTTAAGTGCATAAACCCGGTGGCCTATAAACTCCGGCTGCCACCTACCATGCGCATCCCGCACTCCTTTCATGTCTCGCTACTAAAATCCCTGGTCCTGAACCGTTTCTCTCGAAAAACAGTCCCTCCATCATCTGTGGCGGATGCCTCTAATGTCTTGTTGGTCAAGGAGATCTTGGGTATGAGGAGGACTAGCGGGAAACAATATTTTCTTGTTGATTGGAAGGGGTTCGGGCCTGAGGAAAGGTCTTGGGAGCCAGAAGAGAACATTCTGGACCGTAATGTAATCCAGATATTCCTTCTGACCAGAAAGAGGAGGGGGCCAAAGGGGGGAGGGGTACTGTCACGGATGCCCCTGCAACCCTCGTCCCAGGTCGCAGGCGCATCCGTGCCCCGCTACTGTGCGGCGCCGCGTCCCACACGTCGGGGCGCGGGCGCGCTCGTTCCCCGGCCGGTCCCGAGGCTCTCTTACCCGGCCACGCTCCTGCTGCTAATGCGTCTGTCCCTCGGCTCCCGCGGTCCCACTTCCTAGGGCGCGCGCACGCCAGCAGTGTTAAATTTATAGGGCCAGCGCACCGGTAATTGGCTATTGCCGGTCGCTTACCCTATTTAAGCCTGCCTCTTCCTAGTAACCTCTCCGGATCTTTAGTGTCCATTGCCTATTGAGAAAGCGTTCTCAATAGGCAATGGGCAGCAAGTCCATCCCGCTTTGCGGCGGGCTCTGGTGAAAACCGGGACCTACTTAGATTCCGCTCCCTGGCGTGGGTCTCCACCATCGCTTGCAGTGGTCCAGCGGATCCACTACCTCGGTGCGTTACAATATAGCCCTTTTTAGTAGATGGGCAGGAAATAGGGCTCCTTGCGGTAGGTAGGCAGGTAGATAAGGCTCCTTGCAGTAGGTAGGCAGGTAGATAGGGCTCCTTGCGGTAGGTAGGCAGGTAGATATGGCCCTTTATAGAAGGTAGGCAGGTAGATAAGGCACTTATGAAAGGTAGGATGGTAGATAGGGCCAATTATGATAGGTAGGTAGGTAAGAAGGTAGGTAGGTAGATAGGGCCCTTATGGTAGGTAGGCATGTAGAAAGGGTCAGTTATAGTCAGTAGTTAGGACCACTTAGAGTCTGTAGTTAGGGCAACTTAGGTTAGGTAGTTAGGACCACTTAGGGTTGGTAGTTAGGCATAGGCTTATGGCATAGTACAGGCAGCGGTGCAATGACATCATTGTATCATGCCGACACTGCCGAATTTGCCTCAGCCGCTGAATGCAACGCACAGGCGAAGTCTGAGAGCGTTGTATCACTTGGTCTATGTGAACCGGCGATGCAGCCGTGTGGCTCAGGGGGCCTATAGGCCCCCATGGCTCTGGGGCCTGGTTGCAAGTGTGACCGCTGCGACCCATGTAGCTTCGCCACTGCGCGCACACACACACACACACACACATATATATATATATATATAAATATATACATATATACATACATACATATATATATATATACATTATATAATATATATATATATATATATAATATATATATATATAATATATATATATATATATATATATATACACACACACACACACATACATACAGTGTATATACACACATACAGTGGATACGGAAACTATTCAGACCCCTTTAAATTTTTCACTCTGTTTCATTGCAGCCATTTGGCAGCAATACCAATTATTTGTAACTTTTTTATTTTATTTCTTTATTTGTAAAATGGCAAAAGGGGGGGGGTCATTTGAACTTTTAGTATTTTGAATTTATTTATACTTTAAAACATTATTATTATTATTTGTTTTTTTTCTTTAACATTGAGTAACTTTGGATATAAACAATGGAATAGGGTGTACAAAGATGGCAGTTTTATTAATTTCTGACTGATTAGTACCCCACAATATTGCCATGGGGGTTCCAATCAGAGTGAGAAACAGTGCATCGCACCGTTTCTCAAACACTTAGGCAATGAGGCTGCAATCATCACGGTGTTTAAGGGGGTATAGAGTAGAGATCAGAGCCAGCTCTAATCTTTGTTGTTAGTGGTGGGTGGCAGCTATATCTAACAGCCGGGACCTGCCGCTTATGAAGTGGTGAGTGTACATTCAGGCTATGGAGGTTCAGTGCATTACTTATTGTTTTGTTTGAAACAATTGTATATACTGATTCTGGGTCTTTCTGTAGTTCTCCACAGGTAGTCCATGGCCTTTGGACAACTCTTCTGATAATAATTTTCACTCCTCTGGCCCCAACAGTGCTCACTGGAACTTTTAGCAGTTTAGAAATTCTTCTGTTACCAATGCCATCAGTGTGTTTGCAACAATAAGGTTGCAAAGGTCTTGAGATTTCTCACTGGTTTTACCCATCATGAGATGTTTCCTGTGTGGCATCTTGATAATGAGATACGTTTTTATTTATCAGATGAAATAGTTGATATTATTTTTCACTAAGTGGATTGATTTCTAATAACTGATATATTTCATGACTTTTTATGGCTTTTGGCAGCTCTATTTCTTCATGTACTCAATACTTTTTCCCTGTGTAATTTCTTATCATTACACATAATTTATGGACATCTATGGTTTGATTTCTTTGCCTGTGTGGATTGGATGGATTGTTACCGACATCTGGTAAGAATTTCATGTCATTAGCACCTTTAAAAATATATTTACTTAGAAAATTGGTGATGCATTCAATACTTATTTCACTCGCTGTATATATATTTGATGTCTGTTCCTGTAACGGGTGGGAAATTAACTTCTAGGGAAACCATCCCTACTACACTAAAGCACTAAAGTGACAGCTTTCTTCCTGTATATACAAAATAGCACAAAATAATTATACTCCCCATCCTCCCTTATCTTTTACAGGGTGGGGATAATACTATCTTTATAGAGTATACTATCTTTTAAATAACTATACTGCTCTATGTACGGGCAGCATGTTATAGCTACAGGTCCATACTCCAAAAAAGCCTACAACTAGTATGCCATTTGATTAATAAGAGTTCTCCGGCCAGTGATTGACAGGCTGCCATGTATACAGAGAAGCCTGTCAGCCACTGAAGAGTTGAGGCAAGGAGGGGGGGCACTCTTTTCATAATCACAGTGGACTCATAGCTATGAGTCCGCTGTAGTCCCTCAATGCTTCTATTAATCAAATGGCATACATTTATTGTGTAGTTTTGAGTATTAAGAATATGAACCTATAGCTGTAATATGCTGCTTCTTACAACTAGCTTGACAATATGGGAAAGCAAATGTGAGAAAAATACCAATGGTAATAATAATAAGTTATAATTAAAAATAAAAGTTTTAAAAATTATAACTTGCAATTTTTTTGTTTACCATTGTAGTTTTTAATTTAAATAAGTCTTGTTACCGTCACTTTGCACACCCTGTTGCTGCATTTGTCCTTTTAACTATATCCCCTTCTAAATAAATCATTTGTGCCATTTTCTTTTTCCATGTTATAACAGAGGGAGACATCAGGGACATCATACTCTGCAGGACGGCTATTTTTGCCATCATCAACACTCTCAGAATAGCTGTCCTAGTTTCATTTAAATAAACCAATTAAGAAGCATGTACTAATAAACATAAAGCTGGATGTGAAGGTGCACTCCAGGTGTCTATTTTTGACAGTTCTTCAATGGTTTTACCAATTATTTTTGAAGTTTTGCACATTTTCACAGCATGTGTGTAAGCATGTAGAGTGGTACAACCACTGTAATTAAGGTCCTAAATATGTATATTGTATGTAACAATACTACTATGGGAATGTATATAATATATTTCTGTAATAATGACTTTGCATTTTTAGGGGATGCTGCTGCTTTAAGCACCAGTATCACCTAAGTCAATGTAGCCTTGCAGTCAATCAGGAGTAACCAGGGGTGCTTGTTCTGTGTTAGGGGCTGCAGGCATATAAAAGCTTGCAATCTTAGATGTAGCCAGTTTTGTTGTTAGTAATTCTTAGTGAGTTCAGAGTTCTAGTTGCCAGTTTGAGATGTTGCAGCAAAAGAGGTTGAATGTCTATCAGGTACTCAGGCAGGCTTTAGTTAGGCTATAGGGGGCTATATAGGTAGGTAGGCAGGGTTTAGGTAGAGTATAGGAGCCCATATAGGTAGACAGACAGGGTTTAGGTAAGTTATAGGGGCCCATATAGGCAGGCAGGGTTTAGGTAAGCTATAGGGGCCCATATAGGTAAGCAGGCAGGCTTTAGATAGGGTATAGCGGCAGGATTTAGGTAGGCTATAGGGGCCATATAGGTAGGCAGACAGGGTTTAGGTAGGGTATAGGGGCCATATAGGTAGACAGGCAGGGTTTAGGTAGAGTACAGGAGCCGATATAGGTAGGCAAGCAGGGTTTAGGCAGGGTATAGGGGCGCATATATGTAGACAGGTAGGCAGGGTTTATGTAGGCTATAGGGGGCCATATAGGTAGGCAGGCAAACTATAGGGGCCAATATAGGTAGGCAGGGTTTAGGTAGGTCATAAGGGCCCATAAAGGTAGGCAGGCAGGGTTTAAGCAGGCTATAGGGGCCAATATAGTTAGGCAAGGTTTAGGAAGGGTATAATGGCCCATATAGGTAGGCAGGAAGGGTTTAGGTAGGCTACAGGGGTCCATATAAGTAGACAGACAGGGTTTAGGTAGTCTATAGGGTGCCATATAGGTAATCAGGCAGGGTTTAGTTAGGCTATAGGGGCCATACAGATAGGCAGACAGGGCTTAGGGAGGGTATAGGGGCCCATATTGGTAGGCAGGGTTTAGATAGGCTATAAGGGCCAAATAGGTAGACAGGCAAGGTTTAGGAAGGTTTCATTAGTGTTAGGAAAAGAAAGAAAGAGATTACCTGTCTACGATCCCCTTATGCAATGAGCGGGCTGCAAACTTGTGAGCCTGGCATGGGTGACGCAATTATATGACGTCATTGAGCCATCCACGTTAGCACTGTGGGCCGGGGCCTGGTAGGCTTAAGTCCTTTGTATTATCAGGCAGATTAGCAGAGCTCTGCTAAGACTTGGCAGTATTTCTTTTGAATGCTTGGGACTGATGACCATGACATTCTGAGGCAAGATGTTCTTGTCCCTGCATTTCCACGGAGCAGCTACTATGTCTGCTAACCCGGTAGTTACACCCTGGTGTAATGCTATATCTTGTCTAGGTAATACAGCAGAAATATATAAAAAATAACTATAGATCTGATCTATTGGATAAAAGTAAAAAAGGTATTTATACTGCACCATAATCGGCATGCGGTATACACCATTATAAAATGTAGGAATAAAAGTGAAAAAATGGCCAAATTGATGTTCTCTCTTCACCACCTCTGAAAAATTATTATTAAAAGTTGATCAAAAAGTTACATTAAAAATACTCAAAATGGTAGAAATGAAAAAGGTAATTTATCTAGCAAAAAACATGCTCTCATATGGCTAAGTCAATGGAGAAATAAAAAAGTTACGTCTCTCAGAATGCAGGAAAAATAGAAAAAATAAATTGCTGCATCCTAATGACCAAAATGGATAATGTTCTTAAAGGGGTATTCTGGCATTCAGATAAAAAAGTAGCAAGAGGGCTGTAGGTTGTCACAGAACAACAGCAGATAAACATTAAGTCTACTTCTTAAACATTTATGATTACTATTTCTTTGTAACATTGCTGTCCCTTTTGTGCTTGGCCTCAGTGCACAAATGGACCTGGCTTCAGCATCAGCTAATGCAGATAGAAGACTACATTGAAAATCTTGCATTGTTCACAGCTTTTCCAGGCTGTTTTCCTCCTTTCCAAGGCGTTACTAGGGTCCTAAAACATCCGGGACACGGGCCTTTTGTGTTACATTTTTTACTACAGGGCTAAGTCCCCACAGCATTTTTCATGGCACATCAAAAACTGTTTCATTCACTTTTCCAATAAAAAACATATGTTCTGGTCACTAAATTTTCACAAAGATACTACCCATCACTTCAGCAGTATTCTGGATAATAAGAGTCAATGGTGACAAATTTGCCTCTTTAATGCCACATTTATGTACGATAGTTTAATACCTCTAAATAATAGTCATACATGGCGACATGTTTGAATTGAGTTGCATCAGTTTTCTGGTGTACTTTGAGCCAAAAAGAATGTATGAACAGGTGCACTCCAAACTTTGGCACGATAAAGATTGAGGGTGACATGTATAACATTGGCGCTCATAGGCCAGTTCTAAATAGCTTTAAGGTAGTGTAGAATGCGCCAGAATGTATGAACCTGTTCTTCTGCACACATACAGGCACAGGCCAATACGACAACTCAGGTAGACCACCTTTAACCTGGTCTGGCTGTTCTAACTGTTCTGCTCATAAATGTGTCAACTTCTATCAATGTGGTGCAACACCCACAGAACGCCCCTTAACTTTGGTGCTGTGCTTTAAATTCCCCATTGTGTCTTTGCCTGTTCCCCTCTAGATAGAGTACATACCGCACGTCCTAGCCTACCTAGCATGTGCCGGTAACCACACTCCTCTAACCTTCTGGTTTGACTCATTATGCACTCTTACGCATCCTAGTGTGTTCCCCAGACTCCTGTCGAAGCCTTTTCCTCCCAATGGTCCCTATACACACCTTAAAAATATCACCACATTACCTCCTTTTTTTAAAAAAAAAGAAAAGAAAAAAGAAAAATGTGCTTACTCAGTTTATCACTGTCAACTTTTCTAGATCATCCAAAATCAGTCCCTCTGGTATTTAATACTCTGAGGTTGAAGTGAACTCTAAAATACTCATTGACTCTCTTTTTGATCCTGGCTGACCAAGCACAATGCCTGTATAAAATTGCATTGTGTGGAAAACAACTGGCACATTATCAAGGAATCTTTTTCTTTTAAGTGTTTCTCACAGGACACTTAATTGAACCTTGACAGACTCACCCAAAACAGAGGGAACATACAGACATGGAGGAACAGATGGTGTAAGAACTTACCTGCTACAGCTTATGATCTGTTCTTCCTGATCCAATGATCCTCAAGCGTTTCAGGTCTGTCGGCCTGAGTCCTATCTGGGGTGCCATAATTTGTCGTTGCTATAAATCTATGACTTTTCCATCGTTGTGAAAGTTTCCAAATTAATATACAGTAAGTAAATATGCGTATATGATGAACAAAGACAACTGACAAGTAATGCCAAGAGCAAATCTCAGTTTATTACTGTGTATATGGGTTTTCATACAAGCTGGTCTTAAGACGTAACAATATTTAATACATCATCATTAGTACATTTTAATTGGTTACTTTTAATCAACATACTTCTAAGCAAGCAGTTATACTGTTATACTGCTTGTTGTTTTACTGGAAAAGCAGACATTTTTAATTAATATTTTGTTTAAAATAAAGAAAAAAGCAACAATTCTGAGAAGTCTACGCAGATAATAGTACAACTCATTACATTTCAATACATTTCATTTAATTATTTTGTTTTTTTCTCCTTCCGTCACATGTAAATGTAAAATGTTTATTACAACTATAACTACAAACTAGGAAAACCAAGGACTACGCACTTTAGGCAGAGAAAGGTGAGCAGCAAATTCCTATGTTGTAGAAATTAAGAACATTTAAAACTATCAGAAGAGGGACGAATTCACTTAACCCTACATTTTATCTGACACTTTTAATAGAAGACAGGTTTTGTATACCAGAATAACAGGAGGTAGCAATAATAAGAGGTTCACAAAGTGCCTTTCAATTTAACAAATAATAAGTGGAAGATAGTGCTGCAATAAATTGAGCAATACCAAGTTTTAAAATCTGTAGACTAAGCCACTAACAGTTCATGTACTGTAAGTAGCAGAATCATCCTCTAAGAGAGTGTGTTCCACTCTGGATGACTTTGTACTATTTTCTACATCATCACCCATTCGATTCATTTTACATTTGCATTGACATTGTAACAATGCTGGTGGAATCCAAACAACAAAGTTGCCAAACAGGAGAGTACATGAGCAGTCATAAGAAATAATAATATGAAGTGGGTATCAATCAAAAGAAGTAAGAATCACCGCTAGAGGACTCAGAAACTGACTGCAGGCAGATTGTGACAGGTGCATGGTTGGTGAAGATTTCTCATGTGGATTCAATCCACTAACAAGGGAGTAATAGTGAAAACTGATCCTAACTAATTGACCCTATATGTTTCCCTTAATGTCACCCTACTCTGACAGAACCTCATTCCTTAAAACGGAAACTAAAGCTATGCCTCAAAAATGTCCCTAACTACAACTGACCCTAGTAGAAAAAGTAGCTCTAGGATCCAGAGACTTCCTTTGCAGAGCACAGGAGACAAACATCAAACCCATATTCCTAAGGACTACAAACTATAGAACTCGGCCTAAAGAAACTCATACAAGAAATAACAATGTACTAGTATTTGCCAAACCTAAACTAGTCTATAGCTTTCAATTAACAATAATTTTACATGTAAGGACTACACATGATATATTGTAATGTTGAATACTCTGCAATGAAAACAACAGACTAAAATGTGCCGTATAGAGAATAGAAGTATGCTAATGAGCTCCAGGTGTGTGACTTGGTAAGCTGACAAGCAAGGATCCTGAGCAGTTGCCATGCAACCATTCCAGACACAAACAACAGAAGACAGACACAACATAGAAAATCCTGGTGATCTATAAAGTAGGAGAGGAGGAAATGGCAGGAGAGCTTCTAAAATTTGTAACAGATATCAGGTTATTGCCTGAGGTTTAATATAAATAGTTAAACACCGAAAGGTTCACTAACCTACATAAAAAGAAGTGACCTTCAGAACAGCTATTGAATGATATATGTATGAGACATAGGTCAAAGTGGATTCATCCAAGATATAGAAATTACAGAATTAGTTGCATCAATACAACCGAGTGTTTTCGGAAAAAATAGGCAATTAAAACCATGGGATGTAATAGAAGGCAGATGTTGTGCCTAGCGAGTCATTGTTATATCCAGAGTTCATAAGGTTCCACCATATGTAAATGATTTAGAAGAAAAGAAAGAAAAACAAAAACAATTACACATCTCAGAAATGACAACATAACAATCTCCTATCTTTGTCTAAATCTCAAGATCCTTATGACAGTTTTAATGGTGTGTTGTGAAAGGTAAAGTTTTAATCTGAGACTTTATGGCAGACATTGTAATGATGCACTGTATATACTGTATGTGAAAGAACAAAGAGAACAGGAATGTGCCCTAAACAATGAGAATGTGAATGTAATGGAAATACTTTACAGATACATTTCACTTTTAGATGTTGTCTAAAGGGTAATTAAATAAGGTATTGACAGATCAAAGACTGAAAAGTGTTGACATTGCTTGCAGATGGGAGATCCAAAATACAATTTAAGAAGGATTCCAAAGGCTTAAAAAAGCCAAATACGCCAAAGCCAAAGCCAATAATCATCCCTTTTTGCAACTCTCGTAAATAGCTGCTTTTACCCATGACAGTAACAAAGGATCTATGTGCAGACAGCCTATTACACACCTTAAACTCAAATAGAAAATATAATGATACTCAAATGATAAACATGTCAATACTTTTATTCCAAAAATTATTAATTAAAAAATCAACATATATAATCAAACTGTCACAACTAAAACAAACTTTAAAAACAATTAAAACGACAAAATACCCCCCAAAATTAATAAAGGTGGCGTATCCTCCACTAATAAATAACATCTGGAAGGATGCAAGATATAAATATATAACAAATCAAGTGATTATAAATAGAATTAATGCATCAAACTAGATACAAAAGTAACTGTATAGCAACCGATGTTTCAATCCATTACCAAAGTGGCGGATATGTCGCCAGAGAGGGTACTAGTCTCGATGCGCGTTTCGCCGCCTGCTTTTTCAAGAGGCTATATGACAAGCACAAAATGGGTCCAAATATACACACCCCCTAATGTTTCTATTGGCCAATATTAATATACATATATAATAGTAAGCTCAATAATACCTCAAACAGCCAGGGATTGCATTGATGTCAGAGTGTATATAAGACAAATAAAAACACTAAGACCTATATTATAGAATACAACATACCAGAATAGAAAGAAGAAACCACCACCAATAAGATATAACCATTTTATTAAAGGTGAAAATAATTAAATATAATGAAAAGGTGAAAATACTAAATAAGACATTATGACCAAGCCATAATGATAAAGTGTACAGTGCCAAACAAATAAGAAATTATGACAAAGATCATAATGATAAAGTGTACAAAATGAAGGAGGTAAATAAGACATTATAAAAAGTTATAACAATAAGCGTGAAAAAGAAAAAAAAATGTATTTATTTTTTTCCTTCATTTTTAATAAATAAACATTATTAGACTATAGTTCTTCTTTCCTGATGCTGTAAAATAAACTTATTGTATATACCAATAGAAAACACACATTATATATAGAACCCATTCACAAATAATACACCTTATATACCCACCAAGCTAGCTCACCGCACGTGACTCCTTCATGAGCTAAGCGCTGCAGACGTCAAAAGTAGGAAGAAGTCATAATAATGTGACTCAAATGTGTATATGGGTACACAGCATTGTTTTTTTCACGCCCCTAGAGCTGACAGTATATGGTGCCTTTGTTAAGATATACTTAGCTGTATTCTTTCTTCAAGTCCTAGAAATCTATATTGATGGAAAGTTTTGTTACCATGAGATTCTGGAGTTTACAAATAATGTGCCAGAGAAGGTCAATTTGCTAACGTCCAGAAATCACGGACACTTTTAATCTGTAATTGGTCAGTCCATGTCTTGTGTAGAATTTATATTAAGTGTTAAGCGATTATAATCGACAAAGTTGAAATCGGCACGGTTTTTATGTTGATTGGAATTTTCCCATCACGCGATAATTTAGGTGAAAATCTGCGCATAATCTATTAATTTCGCGCTATTTTCTGCGCTTCCTGTCATTTTGGCGGCCAGCAAATCAGTTTAGGGAATAGAGCAGGGTGTGCGACGTCATTACTGTGATGTGTATGGTTGTCATTGGCTGTAAAAAATCACATGACCTCGTTTTACATAGAACAGCCCTTCCTGTCAGTGTGTCTCATAAGAGCAGGACGTGTGTTAGCTTTCTCCTCAATACAGCTCGGGCAAAAACCCCGTTCTCTTTTGTTCACACAGACAACAAATGCTTTTAGCTGTGAACATTAGAACATAGGTAGATTAGAGAATTTCAGTTCTTAGTTAGTTAGGCTGGAATTTTTAAGGAAGCATCTAGTGCGTACAGCCGCAGGGGGGAGTGGAGGGGGGGGGGGGGGGGGGGGGGCGAACACAGACAGACAGGCAGGCTTAAGAGGGAGATGTGTATATTGTGCAGTCCAACTGCTTTGAACCTGCATTGAAATGGCTTTTTTTTTTTTTTACCAATTTTTGGCCAGTTTGTTGGTGAAAATAGAAACCTTGTATTTTGTGCAGCCCAGTTTTGTTCAAAGACCCACCTTGTACTTATATCAGGATACAGAACTTTTTCTAGTAACGCAGGTGTATTTCATAGGTGCAGGAAAACATTATTTTATTTTTTCCGTACACGATTTAATTAGTTTTTTTTTTTCACTTTTGTGCAGCCAGTTTTTGTTCAAAGATTCACCTTGTACTTACAATAGGATACAGAACTTTTCTAGTCACTGCAGGTGTATTTATAGGTGCAAAAACCACCTTTTATTATCCGTACACAATTTAATTAGGTTTTTTTTACTTTGGCGAGGCCCATTTTTGTTCAAAGAGCCAACCTTGTACTTACATTAGGATACAGAAATTTGCTAGTAATTGCTGTTGTATTTCATAGGTGCAAAACCCACTTTTTATTATCCGTGCACAATTTAATTAGTTTTTTTTTTTCACTTTTGTGGAGCCCTTTTTTGTTCAAAGACACACCTTGTAATTAAAATAGGATACAGAACTTTTCTAGTCACTGTAGGTGTATGTAATAGGTGCAAAAAACACCTTTTATTATCAATCAATGGTAAGAAGAAAACAGCTCACCTCCTCCAACATGCTGCAACGCACTGGTGTAGTGCTATGGCCAAGTTCTCAGCACGATTCTGGGCGCCACCCCTCCTCAATTCAAAAATGCAATAGGTAATGAACCATCTTGTAAACATTCTCCAAAATAATGCTCTTGCAGGGCTTCTTAAAAACATCCAAATTTATTACATGAAAATCGTGTTAAAAAATCACAGCAGTTATGCCGTATACAAACGAGAGACTCCCAGTGCGAGCTTGATCGTGCAGGTTAGCAGACCGACGCGTATCGGGTCACCTGACCCTTACTCATGGTACCAAATTTTGGTCAAATTTTCTAGCAACTGTTCTCGTTTGTCATTGCTGCAAAAAACGCAACTTCTCATCCGAGTAACTTCTGAATAGTTTTATTGCGCTCGTTGAATCTCAATATGGCGCAGATTAGCGCACTTGTATGATATTTTTGTTGAAAACTATTAATTTCCTAGTCCTAAATGGGCAGTTGTAAATCCCTGGGACTGAAGGAAGAACACTGTTGATTTTTTCTTATGGTTCTTCCAAACCCGACCGCATTTCACAGGTATTCGCTAGAAACATTTCCAGTTTCTAATCCTATTTGGCTGTAGGAAATTAGAGGGATTTAAGAATAGCTGTGATTTGCCCCTCTTTTAATAGAAACTGTCAAAAACTCTTCCATACCTTTTTAAATTTGTATCTTTCTGAACATGGAGCGAAATGCAGGTGGTAAGCGAGCAAAGAGGGGTGTAGGACATGGAGGTAGAGGTACGAGAGAAGGTGCTCCTTTCAGTGCTGGCGACAACACGCAAGCCAGCGGATCGTCGGTTGCAGGACCATCAGGCCTGTCATCGCTGGGTCAGGGCCCTGTGAATCTCAGTAATGAACTGTGTCGCCAATCTGTTCTTCAGTGGTTAATGCAACCTGCATCCAGCAGTAATAACCTCCTCGTCCTCCCAGTCACGGCCACAAATGTCGTCATCAGCATCGTCAGCATCTGTCCAACATGAAGCAAAGGCAGCCCAAATGTCAAGTCGTGTACCCACCACTGTGGATAATCCATTTTCTGTAGACCTCTTTGATGGGCAAAATGCGGTTGGGGTCAGAAGGCATGTTTTTAAAAAATCAAGAGGCCAAAGAGGAGGATTTTGTCTGCTCTGATGCCCAGTTACTGATGCCATCAGAGGATTGGAAGGAAGCTGCTCAATCGGCAAAAATCCCGGGCGGTCGGCAACGCCTTGCAGTGCCCCTTGCTTGTAGCCCGCAGCTCCTGGATGCAGAATGTCAGGACGACGAAGTCACCTGTGTTGATGATGATGATGATGATGATGACGACATTGCGGATCCAACGTGGTCTTTTCATCAAAATTTGCTTGCGAGCGCTTCATCACTGGACGAGGAGGAAGATGATGGGGTAGTGTCAGTACGGGTCCTGCCTCAAAAAGGGAGAGGGCGGTCGCAGAAGTCTGCTGAGATTATTCCGCCACCCACGATCAGTGGAAACACCGCTCCTCGCTTATCGCCATCGAAAAGGTCCAGGACCTCTCAAGCCTGGTCCTTTTTCGAGCAAGCCTCTGATTCACCGAGCAATGTCATTTTTTTCTTTTTTTCCAAGAACTGGTAACTTCATTAAGTACCAGTTGATGGAACCCCACAAGTGAAGAACAAGCTATATCAGGATCAAAGGAACTTTTTTACATAATTTTTTAGGAACCATTTTATTCTCATTATATGGATTTTTATGATGAAAAATAGACACGTTATAGGCAGGAATATGTCCCCATAGGCAGGTTATAGGTGATTATAGGCAGGTATATGTTCCTATAGGCAGGTTATAGGCGATTATCGGCAGTTATATGTCCCCATAGGCTGGTTATTGGCTGGTATATGTCCCCATAGGCAGGTTATAGGCAGGTATATGTCCTCATAGGCAGGTTATAGGCAGGTATATGTCCCCATAGGCAGGTTATAGGCATTTGGCTCCCAAACTCGCACTGCTGCCACCCTGCTGACTCGCAGACACACTACCCACTTGCGGGCTGCGCCACTTTCTGACATGCAAGCTGCCGCTCTCTTCTCCCAATGATAATGATGAAGCCCTTGCTTCCAGAGCCAGGACAATGGGTAGCTGATGGTAGGTGACCGCCTAGGGCACCACTTCATCCCAGGCAGAAAAGGGGGCACAAGGAGGAATGGAGTGGGCTGAATTTTCCTGGGGGGCACTTTATGCCTTGTCAGAGTCACGGTTGTGTACAGACCCCCCGCCTCACCCCGCCAGTTGCTGGATCATTTTGCTGCCTGGCTTCCCTCACTTCCTCTCTATTGAAATACCCACTCTCATCATGGGTGATTTAAACATCCCCATTGACAACCCTTTGTCTCCTTCTCCCTCTTTGTCTTTTTTCAAACCTCTTCCCTTTGGGGCCTTTCTCGCAACTTATAGACTCCCCAACCACAGGAGGGGAAAACTTCTCTTTATCTGGTCTTCTTTTGCCTCTGCTCTATTTCAACTTTAGCAACTCCCTTTTGTCTCTCTCTGACACAACCTTATTTCCTTCACTATCGCTAACCTCACCTTTCTCTGGACACACCTACCCATTACCCTTTCCGAAACCCCCGTCAATAAACCTGGGGAAATTTATTAAACCCCCATACGTCATCCCCCCCTAATCTCCCCCTTCTCCTGTCCTAACCGGCTGTAAAACATTACAATAAAACTCTCACAACCACCTGGACATATTGGCACCACCACACACCGCACCCCAGAGTCAGAAGGGGCGCCTTGGACACACCTCAGACCCCGTTTTCTCCACCCGTTGTTCCGGGTGTGCTGAGCGTCTGGGGAGAAAGTAAAAAGTACCTGCAGCCCTTTCTCCACAAAAAATTCTGCTCAAGACTTACCACACTGCCCTTCACTGTCCAAACAAAAAATTTCACCCCCTATCTAAACACTACACAACAACCCCAAAACGTTTTGAACACTTTTCCACTCCCTCCTCGGGGACCTTAAACTCAGACCCCCGGGTCACGACCTTGTGCAAAGACCTGGCCACTCATTTCAAAGACAAAATCGACATTATACGGCAAAACATCACTTCAAAATCCCCAAATAACACCAGTTTTTTTCCCCGGCCGGCACGCCTCTAATTGCTTTCCCCTTTGGACCGATATCAAAGAAGAAGTGTCCAGGCTTTTTCTGTCTCGCGCCCCACCCCCTGCTCTAGTGCCCCCTTTCCCTCCCACCTTGTCCAGTCTATTTCTCCACTGTCCTCTCTCACCTTAAACAATCTGTAACCTCTCCCCTTTCCACGGGGTCTTTCTCCTCCTTTAAAAATGTATTATAACCCCCTTTTACTAAAAAACCCTTTTCTGGACCCCCCCTGTGCTACAAATTTCCCCCTCCCCCCTCAAACCCTTTTCCCTTTACCCTTTTAAGCCCAGAACGTTTGGTCATTCTCGCCTAACCCGCTATCTCTCTAAAACTCTTTTTTTCCCCCCGGGGTTTCCGCACCCTACACTCCACAAAAACTCTCTGCCAAAAGTTTCAAATGACCCCCACATGCTAAATCTAGGGTAAACTACTAATTGTTGCTTCTCTTGGATCTCTCTGCGCTTTTGACACTGTTGATCCCCACCTCTCCCTCAACAGCCATTTCCTTGGCCTCCATGACCCCCTCTCTCTTTTCTACCACCTCTCTGACCACTCCTTTCAGGTCTCTTTTTTTCCGGTTCACCTCCTCTTCTTTTCCTCTTGCTGTTGGGGTTCCACGGGGATCATTTTTTTGGGCCTCCCTCTTCTCAATCTACCAGCCCCATTGGACAAACCTCACAGATTCGCTTCCCAGTACCAATCTCACCGAAACTCAATATACCCCTCCCCCAGAAATCACTCCTCCCCCCTGCTACAAAACACCAGTGACTGTCTGTCCCTGTCTTGACATCATGACCTCCCTGTACTTAAAAAAAAACCTCACAAAAACGAACTTCTAGTCATCCCACCGTCTACTAACCACCCCACCCCTGCAATCCTGTGGTGTGTGTGGCCCCATCAAAACCCTAGGCAGCAGGCCCACTATTTTGGGGGTTATACTAGACTCGGATCTGTCCTTAAAACCCATATACCAATCACTTGCCCGCTCCGCCCCGCACCTCAAGAACATCCCCCAAATCCATCCTTTTCTCACGTGGAAACAGCCCAAATCTCATTGTTGTTTTATTTCTTTCTCGTCTTGATACTGTAACTCCCCTTGTTGGGGCCCCTCTCTGTAAATCTCCCCCCTCCCAATCCCTGAATGCACAGCCAGGCTTGTCTTTTTTCCAGCCGCTAAAAAGATCCTTTTCCTACCCTTGCAGTCTCGTACGGGCTACCTATTCAGTACAAATACAACAAAACTAATCACCTCACCCATAAAGCCTCCACACACTGCACCCCCCTAATTCCTCCCTCATCTCTGTTTTCCCCACCCCTACCCGGGCTTCCCACTCTGCTACTGATCTAAGATTACACACCTCACTCACCGAACCCCTTTCCCCTCCCGTCTCAAGATTTCTCACGTATTGCACCATTCTTGGAAATGTTTCCCCAGTGATCAGGCACATTACAACCCTCACAGTTTTTTAAAGGGCGCTCTGAAAACCCATCTTCTTAGACAAGCCTATCAAGATCCCTAATTGTTAACCCCCAAAATTTTGTCACACATTCATAACTTCCTAAACTTTGGCCCCAAGGCACTTATCTGTTAAAAACATTTTATGTATGGTTGGATGGCAGTTTTATCCCCTTTTTATGTTTTAAAACCCCATATTTATAAAAAACACCAAAACTTAGCCAAGATGGGGAAAAAAAATTTTTAAATTTTATTGAAGAAAACCCAAGAAAATACAAATGAAAATAAAAAAGGATACAAACACACACCCAAACAAAAGCTGCTACAACCCTCCAAAAACAACAGGGAAAATAACAACCCCCCCATATATTTAAAACAGGCGAGACAAATATAAATAAACAAAAACTTAAAGCATCGAGCCTACTTTGCCAAGTGCACCCAGTGGGGATGGAGGGGAGCGGCACTCCCTGCCACGTTTTTGCCTATGGCTTCTTCAGGGGGAAAACTAGTGTGGATGGAAGATGGTGAAATATATAGACAGAAGGCTGCCCCAAAATCACATTGCATATGTTTGTTTAGACAGGAAAAAAGTTCCAATGACCCAATATGGGAAAATTAGTGAATGGGGCGATCAAAAATTTAAAAACCCCCAAAATTTAGAAAAGAGAACCCACCAAAAATATACAAAATATAAAATAAAATTTTTTTTTTTTCTTTTTTTTTTTTTTTTTTTTTTTCCCAAAATGGTTTAAATTTATCCCAACAGTTATTAAAAAAAACCTTCTACTTACCACAAAAATAAATCCGGACCGGCACAAAAAAACCCGGGCCCCCGGGAATTTGAAAAAACCCCCTATGAAAAGAAACTGCGTCTCAAAAACCAAAACCCGGGAAGTGCAGAAAACCCCAAAAAAGGCCTGAAAAATACCATTATTAAGAGGGGCTTTTTCTCCCATTTCCCCTTTTTGGGGGTTTTTGAAAAGGGCATTTTGCTTTTTAGGGTTTTAGGGAAAATTTCCCGGGTTCCCGGGGGTTTTTTGTCCCGTGCCCGGTTTTAATGTTGTCCCAGCCTGGGTTTCCCTTAAACCCCGGCTCCCTTGTGCGTTTCGGTACATAAAATTATTTGTTTCCCTTTTCCCCGCCGTCCTCAATGGGTAACTGTACAAACCCTTGATTTGCTCGAAAACAAAAACCCCCAAAATTGCCACGCCCCTTTCACCCCGCTATTTTTTTCCCCCGGCTTCTGCAAGAAGCAGCAATGTTTTCCCCCACTCTTTTTTTGGGCACTGCCCTCAAATAGTTTTGGGTCCCACTGTATAGTGGCCCCGGGAGGAAAGCCCCATGTAGTTTTTTTGGGGTGGGGGAACGAATGGGACGAGGGGGGGTTTTAGGACAGGTGGGGGCCCCTCCCCCGGGCTCCCGGTTCCAAGGCCAACTAGGGGTTGTGCCCTGAAAAAGGGAAATCGACTTTTGGGGCTGGGGTTGTCAGATGCCCTTCTGGGAGAAAAGTGGTTTCCCTTTTTCACCCAAATTGAGAATTTTGGGCCCTTGGTGGTCAAACACACGGTGCTAGAGGGACAATGGAATTTGTGGCCCCCGGGGGAGTGCCCCCTTGCTGTGATGTCCCCTTTTTGTTTTTGCAAACCTGGGGCCCGGCCCCCATAACCTACAATTGTTTAAATTGGGACTTTTGAGGATCTTAGCCCCAGTTGGTTTTTTTAAAGTGGCCTGAGGGTTTCCTTGTATATGCATTCCCACTTAATTTTTTTTTGGTGGGTTTTCCCCTTTTAAAGGGGTGCCCAGGGAACTGAAGAGTAAAGTGTTCTAAGAGCAAGGGTGTATTGCGCTTCAAAACAAAACACAGCATTGTATGAAAACCAAACCACTTCCCCTTTCTGCATATTTGAAAAGGGCAAAAACTTTCCCTACGGGAAACCCCTACGGGTTCTGTGCAGCCAGGAAATAGAAATCCCATGGACATGAATATTGGGACATATCTTTTATTACTAATTTTTTCCCTGGTGTTTTTTTTCAAAAATTTGACTGTGGTTTTTGGACACTTTTTTATATATCAAATTTAAAAATTTAAAATTTTTTTGAGTATCTTTAAGGTAGATAACTCTTTTCTGTTGTTTGTAGTTGTATATTTTGGAGTTATTGCCAAGGTTTTTAGGGTAGTGCCCAAACCAATAAGGATATGGGTAAGAGTTGTTTTTGAAAATGGGAAAACCGAATTAGGATTCTTTTGGTATGAAAATAATTTTGTTACTCTTCTCTTGAATAAAGGGGCTGGCTCAAACTATGAAAAACTTTTAAATACAATTATGCCTCTTTCACCAAATGTTACAGTAGATATTTTGCATTTTGATAACGTTTTTCAGGACTTTCTTATACCAAATTTAAACCTTTTACCCAGAAGACAGGACGGAATTCCCATTCTAGGGAATACACTATCCTGGTGTCCACTATCAGAATGCTTTACACCTCTCTAGCTGACACTTGGCATTGTGCATGGTGATCCTAGGCTTATTTACATTTGCTTGACCCTGAAAACCTATTTTTATAAGCTCTTGACGCATATTTGTTCTGTTAATGTCACTTCTAGAGGCATTTTAAAACTGTGCTGAGTGATGCAAAAAAATGATAAATGAGTTTTACCTGCCATGACCTTTAGTTCTCAGCAGCATGCTCATTCAGTTTGCTTGGTCTACTGCTTTATGGTCGAGGTGTTGTTACTCCTAGAGGCTTCTGATAATATTACTTTAAAGCAGCCCTTCAGTTTTTTCACTTATAATAGTAACTTACTTTCAATATTCTTGAGTTGTTTAACCCAGTTTAGTTATACCCATAGGGTAAATTCACACAATGTGAAATGTGGAATTCGATGTGGATTCTGAATTACCTACAGAGCAGATTTTCTACACCCTAGATTTCAAATCCAGTCTGCAGATAAAAAAAGAATGGACATGTGCATTCTTTAAAGCGGATCCTCCTCAAATTCCACTTTAGTAGGATTTCATGTTGGACTTTTTTGATATCGAATGAAGCTTCATCCTGTCTTCTTTGCTGTGTAGACATCTGAAAAATCTGATGCAGAATCTGCAGTAGAAGTCAGAGGTGATACCCTCCATCTCTGATGCAGATTCTAACTTCACAGTTGATTTGGACATGGTGTAACCACATTTTTGAGATTCACAGCTGAAACAAAAATTACAATAGAGGCTGATCTATGGATTTTAATGCAAAATCAGATGTTAGGTTCACATTGAATTCAACATTCAATCCATAGTGTGAACATAGCCTAAGTTGGCAGACAAAAATTGGCTGGAGGCACGGTGAAGTTGCATTTCATGGGATCCACTAGAGACTCTGAAGTGTGAGGGGACAAAAGTTTTTTGTCACTTACCTATATCACTTTCTGCCCTCAGTACTCAGGGCAGAACAAATGCAATGTGATGAAGCCCCAACATCTCTGTCTCTGAAAAGACTTAAGCATCTTGAGATATGTAGACTGCATAAAAGGAACCATATCATGGAGGAGGAAGGAAAGAAGACGGCAGACGTTAATTAAAATGCAAGAGTTTCCACAATGTTCTTCAATAATAGCCTGTGCTGCATTATATAGGCAAAAAAGCTTACCAGTGTTTGACTGGTACAATTCTAGCAGATCAGAAATATTACAATTTGCCATTGGTGGCAGTGCAACATTTAAAGTCACTGAGCTCTTCTCTTCGACCTATGTGTTTGTGGAGTTTGTGTGGCTTAGACTTACACTTACTTTTGGCAATATAGTGTATGTGAGATGCCATGGTGCCTACCAAGCCATGAAAATCAGTACAATACTTAACATACAGGTTTAATCCTTTATACCATAGTTATTACAAAACAATTTTTGTCCAAAATAAGAAACTAATGTAGATTTTACACATATTGATAATAAACTCAGTTATAGAGGTGCGCCCTAAGACTTAACTCCACTGATGTGCTCCAACTCCATTGGTGTGCCCCAAGAATCAAATCCATTGGTGGGCTCCAAGACTCAACTTCACTGGTGGGTCCCAAACTCATTGTCACTGATGTGCCCCAAGACTCAACTCCACTTGTGGCCCCCAAGAATCAACTCTACTGGAAGGCCCCAAAACTCAACTCCAATGATGTGTCCCAAGATTCAACTCCACTGGTGTGCCCTATGACTTAACATCAATGGTTTGCCCCAAGAATCAACTGTACTGGAAGGCCCAAGACTTAATCACTGATGTGTCCCAAGTTTCAACTCCACTGGTGTACCCTATGACTTAACTTCAATGGTTTGCCCCAAGAATCAACTCGCCTGGTGGGCCGCAAGACTCAATTCCACTGATGTACTTTATGACAATTTTAATTTTAATGTGTCATGATGGCTCTAGGAATGGAAGGTGGATCCTCTGATCACCGCATAGAGTTGGCGTGACCTACGGCGGGGAGCAGAGTCTAAGGGCCTCTTGTCTTCACTGGAACCCGCCGCAAAGCAGGGCGGACTTTGCCGCAGGGAATCACCCAGTTCGCTACCCACGACGCAAGTCCTAGTGGTGACAGTGAAAGCAGGAGGCGTAGACACAGAGTACGTCAGAACATAGAACAGAAACTAGGATGGACAGACTCAACAGGAACAGCACGTGACAGACAAAGGTTAGGCAGGACAGGCATAGACAGGACCAGGGATGCAGGCGTTAGTGTAAATAGGATTCAGTAGGGAGCGCACAACAGGACGTCCCTAGGGAACGGACACCAATAACTGGGTGCAGACGGCAGGAAGATGAATCCCTAAAAAGCCCCTGCCCAAACACCATAGTTGGAGAGAGAATTACCTGCAGTGCGCTGGACCTTTAAATCCAGGAGACCAGCTGCGCACCCCCAGTGACCGGAAGGGAAACTGTGTCCAGACACAGGAGGAGACAGAGCAGCGCGCTGCTCGAGGAGGAAGCAGAACTGGGCCAGGTGAATTTGAGTGCAGCAGAGCGAGCTCCGAGAGCAGACGTGCTGGCGGCCAGAGTGCTCCTGGCCAGTTATAACTTTATTTTGCAAGTGAGCAACATTAGGGTGAAGCTAAATTTGCGTACTTTTTATAATGTCACTTTTTTTTTCTTCAAACTTGTTTTATGTTCTGAGAACCATGACTTTTTTTTTTAAAGATTTTCATTTTTTGGATGGGCAAGTTTTGTTTTTTATTAGCTACTTTACTTTTTATTTTTTT